>BGPR01001704.1:163366-178432 GCA_013235015.1 Araneus ventricosus
TCTTTATGAAATTCACAAGTGATTGATTATTTCTCTTCAATTTAATACATGCAGCAATGAAAAGAATTTCCGCAAATGATAATTTTAAGCGTAATTAAAAAAGGAAATGAGCTGAAAGGAAGTAATTATCATTAACCATTCTTTTTTAAATAAGTAGGAAATGAATAGGAAATTCTTTTCATTAATTTCATTACATAACGAAAAGAAAATTCTTTACCGAATCGCAAAGAATTTTTCACCGTTGTTCTTTAATGAATTAAAATTCTTTATCGAATCGCAGCGAATTTTTCACCGTTGTTCTTTAATGAATTATTGCGTTAGTTACTCTAGCAGCGAATCATATTTTGAAGAACTTCAAAGTTTCCTGGGTTTGAACCTTTCCATAATGTAAATATAAAATTCTATAAAAAAAATTCTTGGCCTTTGAAATTCTCAAATGTAAGATTACTGCTCGGGATCTTTTGAATTCTTCATTTTTGATACGTTTCTGTTGCTAAGTTAAACTTATTGCTGCATAAACTTTGATCATTAAGCAAATCTATAAAGTGTTACAAAGTAGATAGTTTCAGTCTTGTCTGAAAGTAAAATTTCCTTGTGCTGCAGCAACACTGGCACACGAAGATAATGAGAAATTGAAAGCGGTGTTATCATGGCTAAATTAATAAAAAAGACTTTTAGTCATGTACACCAAGGAGAAATTTTTGGTACATCATAGACGCTGTTAAAATTCCTTCTATCCGTCACTATGCAGGCTTCACATTGCATGGATCATGGATCCATTAGTTCATTCAGTTAAAATTAAGCAGGTGAATCAAAAATTTCTTGACGCAGCTTCTACGATGTCGACACACGATATCATGGATGTATCGTGTGCCTATGGACTTCATGTATCCCCAGAGGAAGAATTCCATGAAGATGAGGTCTGGTAATCGTGGAGACATGGCGACTGATACACCTGAGCCAATCCAGCGATTAAGATGTGTCCTACCAAGGTAGCCACGTACATCTTTGCGCCCCATTACGCTGAAACCACATGCGTTTACTTACAAGGAACATCTCCCTCTAGCGGTTCAGGACATAGCTTCTTCTGTAAAACTGTCCGACATGGTCTGTTAGATAAGCATCTGAAGTCTGTAAATGACTTCTTGGGAAATCCTGTATATACAATTTTTTAACACAGGTTGTTGTTTTTTCTTACGAGAACATATGCACTTAGCTTAGCGTACTAATCAAGTAAATGGAGAAAATGTTGGAATTCCGTGTTTTACAGAATTGTGCATGTATTATGGTAAGGTATGTAATTACAGTATCTTAAGTACTTTCTTGATGTGTAAAGAAAAATCCTTGTTCACACATTCTTACCCCATTTGGCACAATCTCATTTCATTCTACTATACAGAGTTTCCTCCACTGCGCTATGAAGCAGAGATTAAAAAATGCCATATATTGTATTTTGTGACTAAATGTATTTACCTTATTTAAATATTACCTTTAGTGTACGTAAGCAAAAAAACCTTGTTGGCACATTCTCATCTAATTTGATATTGAATTTTTTCTCACCATGCTACGAAACTGCGCTTATTTCCCAGGAATTTTTTTACTAGAGTTTTGTCAATCACGTCTAAAGAAAACATTATGTAAATTATTAGTTACTCGTACTTCGTTAGTTAAATGAGTTCATGGTAACTGCACTGGTTTACAATTTTTTCTTTTATTGTATTAACATTTTTTATTCAAGCACAAAATGCTTTCTATTTGATATATTGAATAGTGGAATATGTCATAGTATGAATGTTTAACGGATCCAATGAGTGATTTTAACACTATTGTCTGCAGGTCAATTGCATAGGTAGCATTAGTATTTGTAATGATTTCGAAATTTTAATCTTCTTTAATTGAAATCCTTTTTAACGCCACCTAATTTTTAATTATCAACGATTTACTTCTACTTTAATCCTGTGATAAAGGTATTTCAACTTTTAATTAGAATCGCAAGAGTCGCAATATTTCTCGAGCCTTAAATTCGAGACTTTTCCCTTTTCGAACTATTTAAGTTCTCCGCGAGTTTTCAACGCCCTCTTTTCACAATGTAACCATCCCTAGTAAGACACATGCTTTGCGCATAAGATTTTCCGTCATGGTCATGGAGAAATTTACAATTATTCAATCACTTATAAAATTTAATAATTTCTTAATTTTTATCTAAGAATATCCAAAGTGGAAATAAAGTGTTCTTCGTTATTCAATGTTGCCTCTTCAATGGATATGCTCTGCACTTCATCTTTCGAATTATATTACATATGTACATCACTGCCTACCCCTGCACATAGAATTAAAATACGGACGTACCTCAGATAATCCTCACTTATCATACTGAAGTAATTGAATGCCTATACTTTCGCCCAACTTTCTGAATTTAAAAGTAGACTATTCGTGCAAATGTGAAGAAACCGAAAGTTCTAGAAATTTAGCATTTAGATTGAAGTAAAGCAAGCAACGAAACTTTCTTGGAAATAATTCTGATATGAAATACATTTGAAATTCTTGAATATTCTGAAAGCAAAAGTCTGGAAACTTTTAGATGCTTTGCCCTGAAATGCACAGCGTTGCCTTTAAGCAACGTGCCAAACTTTGTCTTCTAAAATCTTGTGAATAAGACTGGAGCTCTAATGCCTACTGTTGCCAATAGGATACATACTGAAATTTTTATTAAATCAATTGACAACATATCGATGGCAATCTGAGTACTGATGAAAAAATAAAAATAACTTGATGTTTTCTACTTGAGGCTGCATCTTTTTAACTTTGTTTGTACGTTTGAGAATACCATATTTTATTCTACAATGTAGAAGGAAATTCTTTATGCGTATTATTATATATTAGAATTCATCTGTGTTTGGCATTATAGAATTGTATCAAGGAATAATTTTTTTTGAAATAAAGCCCAGTGTTGTCAGTTGGAACAAATAGTTTTAGCAGTAAACCATACATAAAACAAAGTAGGATTTTTTAAAGTATTTTTTACAACGTTTTAGTCAAGAAATAAAAGTTAAAAAACATTTTTAAATCAATTTTTAAAAAATCGGGCTTTTAAGGGTTAACATCGCTTCATGTAAAGGAATGTTTCTTTTCTATTTGAATTATTATTTCTAAATTGAATTAATATTTTATCGATCATTTTTGTTTGAAGCAAAATTTCCTGAATGAAATCTTGTACATCAAACTGCATGATATTAGCTGCATATATGTTATGCAGTTATTCCTCCAAAATTTGTAACATTTAATAAATGCTCATACCCACTGCTATACCCATTGGTATAGGTTAATCCTTTTCTGTTGTTTTATTCTACTTTTAATGCATTGGAATTTTTCTCGCAGAATAATCATTTATATTCTCATTAAGATTACTTATTACAGTTAGAAAGGGAAGAGTTATCAAAACCGGGTGAACACATCGAAGAAGAGATTTTGTATGAATTGCAACAATTTAAGGATGAAAATTATTGCAACTGTTTTAAGGTTAAGTGTCAGTTCTATGCCTATGCCTATCTAAATAATCAACTCATTCATTTTACATATTAGCAGATTAGGATGAAGAAATTTCATATATTTAATTTTACATATTAATGGATTTTTACAAACCATGAGAGCACATTATCTACACAGGGTGTTTTAAAATTAATGTAACAACTGTTCATGCCAAAATCATTACTATCTGCAGCATATATTAACCTTAAAATCTGCAGATTTTCCTGTGTGAGCTTAATCCTCAGCTAATTGAGTGTGAAATGAAAAGCGCCATCTAGAATTGAACCACTTACTATGCGACCATACAATTTATGGTGAACAATGTTAATTTATCTGTGTTCTATCACGCCTGTAATATTTTTTCATTAATTTTAAAACACCCTGAATAAGTCCGCTTTTTTAAGATTCACCAGAATAATATTTTATGCAACTTGAAAACGAGACTATGTCGCTAAAAATCAGAGCTCAGCAAATAATCATCGATTGTGTTTCAGATCTAACAGTGTATACCAGACTATTACTGCCACTCGAAATTCTCATTTGTGAGTTATTATACTACACCACTCGCTACGATCTGAAGATTTATATCCATTATATACAATAATGAAAAGTTACAATCAAAATGTAGCCCCATGTAGAACCCCAAGAGTACTCTGAAATTGATTTCGTGAAAAATTATTGGTGTCATTTCGTAATGGATATTCTGGCATTTTTAAACTAAGTTTCATGTAATGAGTTTTCGTGTTTTATGAAGCATGTACGTGATATTAAATTGTAGAACAAATGTTTCTAACAGATATAAATCGCCGAAGTAATAAATCATAATGATTTTAATAGTTGATCATACTTAGTTATGTTATCATAGGTAGTTAGGGGGCCAAAGAATTCTCTCACACAAGCGTCTGTTTAAACGCACTGACTCATGTCGGAATGATTCATTAGCTCATAATTTTTTATCATGGTAAGATAATTAGGGCAATAACAAAGTATGAAGCCCCCTTTCCAAATTTCAACCAGGCCAATTTGAAGATGTATGATCCCTCGTGATCCGTCAAAATAGCCCAAGCCATAAGAGACTCGAAAAAATAGTTCGTACAAAATAGCCCAAGACTAAATAGTCCTTGCCAAAATAGCCCTGACAAAATAACGTTTTTTATTGTCATTCAGTATTTGAATTAGGGTTATTTTGTCAGGGCTATTTTGTCTTGGGCTGGGCTATTTCGTCGGGATTATTTTGGAAAGTGATATTTATCCCACCGAGGGGCACTGAAAGTTCCGTATGAGAAGTCGGCGTATAAGTAAGTGGGTAATCACTCTTCTATCATCTAATTTAGCCCGTGGGCATAGTAATGGTGGTATGGCTTTTATAGTCCCTCTCCGATGACGGGTCGTACCCCGGTAAAACGGGGGGCTTCTGCATGAGCCGCTCTTAGGCCACGGCCACACGAGCGTTCTTAAGTCGCTTTCGTCCGACGATCTGTGGCGCAAGTAAACCACAGCCGGCCACAAGTACGGTTTTTTTCATTCGAGCTCAGTCGTTTGTTCCTGCTTTCTAGTTGAACAGAGTGGCGAATTTAAACAGTTGTTTGTGCTAAAATTTTAATACTTTATATATTTATATAATAAAAAGTTAATTCTATTTATCTCGTAAACGAAGCAAAAGTATTTATAATTTCATTAAAGTTTTGGGTGTTTGTTATTTTTTTCTGGCATTCTTTCCCTTCAGCTAAAAAATTTCAAAGATAACTTATAGATTCTTAAATATTTCTTTAAAGTAAAAAGTTAATCGAATTAATTCCATCTTTAATTTGGACCATATTAATTCCTTTTACCACCAAGGCAAATTTTTTCTATTTAAGATATGATTAGCAAATACCTTATTTTAGTTATATTAACGTCTCGTTTCGAAGTAATACGAGGACTATTTTGTGGCGGACTTCGTAATTTTGAACTGCGTTACAAGGACAGCACAATATATCAATTTTTAAGAGGGTTATTATTAAAATTAGGTTATTATTGGGTAATGGTTAAGTACAGTTATTTTAAACAATTTTGTTTAAAAAGGATTAGAAGCAATGTAAATATGGAACAAAAAAACAATGTAAAAGAACCAAAGAATGAGATGAATGACGTGAAAATAAATTAAATGAAATTGTCAATATTTCAATTGAAATATTTACAACTGTAATTATAAAACTGGAAAAAATATAGAAGTTTAAGAATCATAAGTTCACGTAGTATTCCCTGACACAATTGTCTTAAATATCAAAAATTGATGTACAGAACACAACAGGGCCGGATTAAGTCCTGTAGGGGCCCTTAGGCAAAGTAATTTAAGGGCCCTTCCTACCCTCTTCCCCCTCCAAAACTATCAAAATTTTTTTTATTGGTTTTAATTTAATATCTATTTAAGCAGTTTTTATATAAATATAGTTACGACAAACTAAAATTACAAAACATTTAATTGCTGGTCAGCTTCAAGAAAGTTAGTTTTATTATCTCGAGTATAAAAAAAATAATTACATTTTTTAAAAATTAAATTTAAAAATAATTTTTTAACAAAATAGTAAAGTAACAAAACTTCTTTCAGTACATTCCAAATACTCATATACAAATTTTGCTAGGACTGTTGACTCATGAGTCAATCAGTCAACTGGAAAAAGATAAGAAGATTGATTGCACATAACCTGCAAGAGAAATTGAAATCATGAAAAAATTGCTAAGAATATTGTTTTGAAATTTAAATGATACTTAATTTTAATTTAATTACGTTCGAGTACATGGCCTTTGCAAATCAAATGAAGGTACAAAATTAAATAACCCTGAAAATGCCGGAAAAAATGTCGATACCTGAGGCCCTCGAAAGTTGCGAGGTCCCTATGCAGTTGCCTACTTTCCTATTTGAGAATCAGGCCCTCGAACACCCGAAAATACAAAAGAAAACGTCGATGAGAAGCAGATCGCGCAAACAAGTCGATCGTAAAATGGGCCGAGCTCTATCTTTACGCGACAACCGCCGGAATGCACCGGGCGAACTTCCCGCCAAAGGCGAAAACAACAGAATGTGGCCAACCCTGCGTTTCATCATTCTGTCTGTAATTCTTCTGCGGATGATCTTCAAGCAGCAGCTGCAAGAAAACGCTCGTGTGGCCGTGGCCTTAATGGAGACTATTATGCCAGGCCACAGTGCCTGATGAAGTCGTAGCGGCTGGTCATTCAAAGTAAACCCGGATGCCTAGACAGGGCGAGGTGATGGCTTGTTTTTGATTGTCGGGGCTATTTCGGCACTCGTTATTTTGACGGGGCTCTTATGACTTGGGCTATTTTGATGCGGTTCTATGATCTCTTACCGGTTACCAAGCCTACATGCATAGCGGAATTGAAATTTCTCTGAAATCTGGATGCAAACCCGCGATTATTCAGCGACGTAACCGAGACTCTGCCTGCTCTCTATGAAAGTCATGCTGCAATTATGTCCTATCATCTAATTCAGCTTAGTTTGGACGAATTAACGTTCTCAGCTCTATATCAAAACAGATTTCATGCTGCATATCATGAATTTTTGACTTTTCAGATAAGAAATTCAGTACAACCCCGTTTGACCGATCTAAAGGGAGGAAGGCCGTCTCGGATAACGTTTTTTGGTTAAGCCATCAACACCTATTGCTATTTTGTATCTAATTACAGTATGTAATTCTGAAGTGTTCTGAGTGTAAATCCAATTCAAAACCCTCGTTATAGGCTATATTTATGTTCTTTATTAAAGTTAGAACTCTGTCGGGAGCGATGCACCTTGACTAGCACGTGTAAACAACATCATAATTAATACTGTTAATACCCGTTAATTTTAATTTTAGCTTCCTAAAAGTGATCTCTGATCTTCTTGGTGAAGCTCAGAAGAAAAAAAAGTGGGGACATCGTTGTAAAAATGTCCCGCCTTCGCTAATATTGGATTTGTGATTTCAGAGTCATTTCGTATAATCCGGGTTTCGGTTAACACGAGTTCGGTTAATCGGAGCTTTACTGTAATACTCTTCCATTACTAAGAAATCATTCATAAGTCTTCATGAAAGAATAAAATCAACATAAATCCTCAAGAATACGACAAAGTCACAGAAACACATATGTCTTACAATTCATTTTTAATTGCTTGTGGCCAAGCTAAATTAATTCTGTCAACTCCTTGAAAGACTTTAACTCACTTTAATTGCTTCTGTCTTGTATTTTTGAATTTATTAGTAGCATAACTCTTGCAATTTTCTTCGAAGTTTACTGTCCCGTTAATGTGAGAAAACTTCACACGGAAGGGAAAACATCATGAATCATCGAAAAAAATAAATCAACAACAAATCCTGAATGATTTAGAACATGATTTAATCTATTTCTGCGAGTCATAAGTAACAATGAGTGGTGGGAAAATAGAAAGTTAGTCATAGGAATATTTCAAACGTCATAACTGACACGGAAATAATTTCTTGAGAGTGATTGCAGCGTTGCATTTAGTTTCGTGCATTTGTCAAGAGTAAAATGTATTTTACGATTGGAACTCAACTGATTTGTTGCATTTTTCTTGTTTTTCTCTTTTGTTGTTATTTTGTCCCATACTTAATACAAAAAGAGTAAGTATTGACTTTGACTATGAGAATGCGGTTATGGTCCATGATTTAAACCTCCCTGAATCGGCATTACGAGTGTTCTATATGTTTGTAAATACGATAACCAAAAAACGGATAGATGAATGAAGTATCTCTAAGAACTGTAGATGTCTTTCAAATTTTGGACAAATGTCGTCAATAAAATATCTCTCAGACTGTCCATCCTTGTGCATGTAAAAACGATAACTAAACAACTCAATAAGCTAGGTAAGGGAAATTTGAAATTTAGTTTTATCATCAGATTTGTAGATGAGTATTATATTTTAGACCAAATCCATCACAGAGTTGACGATCTGTTAGTATGTTTCATCGTTGGAAAATATTATTGCTGTTTTATTGGCGTATAAACGAGCCTATACTAACAAACTATATGTCAATAGGAAGAGGTCAATATAATTAAAGTTTTAAGAATTTTTTTCTTTTTATTATTACTTCTAAGCAAATACTTTCGGCCAGAATGGGTTGATTAAATAATATTATTATATTCAATTTTAATTGTTAATTCATAAATTTATATTAAACATTCTTCAATAAAAAATAAAAGATGCTATAAACTATACTTACCCTTGGTCATTGCCACAAATTTTTCTTATTTTCTTAGTTTCCTATTTTAATTTTGAAATATTTTTAAAATATATTTTGTCTGTAAATTTAAATCCAATTCTTGTTAAATATCCACGAAAAATATTATCAAACAAACTTCAAACTACTTTACTGAACCACGTTTTAACATTGATTTATTATTAAATGTGTTGCTTGGCTACATTTATTATTATCATATTATAAATATTATTTGTGAATATCGTATAGTAACTATCCTACTCCTAATTTTACTATATAATTACATGTACATACTGTTTGCCTTCCTTTGGATTTATTTTAATTTTAATTTATGTTAGTAGAGATATTTTATTATGATTATGTTCATTTACAATTTTGGGAAGAGTTTCTTAAGTTTTTTCTAAATTTTTCTTAAAAAGCTATTATTTTTATGTTTTATTTCCTTCATTAAATTCTTTTATTTATTTAAATTTCATTATTGCTTTGACTTAAATGCTATTTTTATTGTGTAAAATTTTTGGAACTCAAAATTAATCGTTAAAGCATCAAAGTTCGTATTATGATCTTTTAATATTACCTGTTTTCCAAATTATGTTATTCTAATTCATGCATACCTATTCAACCGACAGTTCGGGGTATGAGTGATTATAAAGAAAAGTATGTTTAATCGGGTGTATCTGAATGTTCTAACTCAAAATTACGAGTGGCTATATCCAAGAATTTTAGTTTGTTATCTTTACACCAAAACAGTAGATCATTGCCAGATTTTGAACCAAACTGGTGGAAAGGAAATTGATTTGCTCAAAAGTACATCACATATTATCTTAAACATACAAACATCAAACGGACCATATTGTAGCCAAATAGTGAAAAAGAAACACCACAGGTTAGTTTCCAGTTTCATTTAGACTATTGTCCAGTTCAGAACCCACAGGACGGTTATGTTCCGGATGGACTTTGTGATATCAAATTGTGGTAGCAGACAAAAAAAGACGACATCTGAAACATACTTCTCTCCAATTACGTACGCCACAACAACATGAGAATGCCTGGCCCATGACGGTTGATTTAACGTGCACTAAACCCAATTACGTAGCGGACTTTTGTTGCAACTGGACGGCAATCGAAACCATTATAAATGAACCACGACGCCAGAGCTCTACCACCAATTTACCGCTACCCGTTTAATAATAATTTTTAACTGCAAAATGATTATCCAATGTTTTGATATACGAAATCAATCAATAAGAAAGAACATCGAAAACTAACACAAAACAGAATGACGAAGAAACACCAAACTATGTAGTTTACTGTTTCGTTTAGATCTGCGTCCAGTGCAGAAACCACAGGAGACCGTATATTTGGGACGGACTAGTTGATAATAAATGGTGGTCATAAGAAAAAGACAGAACCTGAAACATCCTTCTCTTCAACTTCAGGCCACACCAACGTGAGGACGCTTGACCCCCATGACGGTTGTTAACTCGCACCAGACCCACTTATACGCGTATCAGGACAACATTCGAAACCACGATTCTTGAATCAGGAAGCCGGAACTCTACTAACAGATCGAAACATCGCAAATACTGTAAAACTTCGCAAGAAATTTTTTTAAAACTTTCTTAGTCGATTAGTACTTCTTGGCAGTGTTTGCTTTGAAGGAGAGTTTCAGAATTGTGACCAGAAGATCGAAGGTTGCATAAGATTCCTTGGAGCAGGACCCTGGTGCACGTTTAATTCTCTGACTACTAAGAGTTCTCAAAATCTGAGTGCAGTTGTATACGGAGGATTGATTACTGGTGGATTACATTACATGTCTGTGGAATGGATTCGTCCGTGCCGTTCCCCCTTTTCTCCTCTGTACGGGTTGTGGGAGATACGAATGGCAGGCCTTTCTACTTTTATATCCACCTTAAGGGTACCTTTAATGACCACTCGCCCAACTGCCTCCTTCCCTTTCGGAACAGCAACCGGCCGAAATCTGCCCCACTAGTATAGAAGTTGCATGGCCGGTTACGGCCGGCTTAGGAGTCAGAGTGTTAATTTGACGCCAGGCAAATGTCGTTCCACTGGTGTTGTGCAGAGGTTTAGAGAGGGGTGCCGGCTCAGGTGTCACCTTTGTCATCTGGCCACCGTTCAAAATTAGAAGTCAGTCAATGAAGACCTTCAAAACGGGACATTAATATAACTAAAATAAATTAAACTGGAGAAGTGCATTTGTGTAATTGTAGTTCTGGTTTTTGATTAAATTTGAAATTATTGATTTTTTTAAATTTTGAAAATTTTTCATTTCCTTTATGTCGGTCATAACTGTTTATCTACACTCATGTCCATAAATTAAGGATAATGAAGTTCAGGCAAAGAAAGAGACAGAAGCAAAACAAATTTGACTTATTTGTAAAGCCTATTTATTAAACAAAAGGTAAAGAGCAAAACAGATGCTATATGTTTGACATAATTAATAAAAATTGCGATTTTTACTCCCTGGAGCAAATTTCAAAAAAGAACCTATTTACAAAAAATAGTATAACATGGTTAGTATGATGGTTAATACGGAGTATGTCTCCCGGACGATGCAATACAGGCCTTACAACGCCTAGGCATGCTGAGTATCAAATAATCAATCTGATCTTGGGGAATATTACACCACTCATCAAGCAATGCCCTCCGAAGTTCCGGTAGACAGGTGGGAGGGGGTTGACGGGCTGCAATTCTTCGGCCAAGCATATCCCACACATGCTCTATTGGATTCAAGTCCGGTGAGTATGCTGGCCAATCCATACGGGTGATATCCTCCGATTGAAGTCATTCGTCTACAATGTTTGCACGGTGAGGACGGGCGTTGTCATCCATAAACAGAAATTCAGCACCCATGGCGCCCCGAAACAAACGTACATGTTGTTCCAGAATGACATCCCGATAGATGTGGCCTGTCATCGTTAAACTCTGAACATGCAAGTCAGTTCTGGAACCAAGAATAATTCCTCCCCAAACGAGCCATCCTGCACCACCGTAACGGTGTCGTTCAATGGTGTTCTCTTGGTGGTAACGGGTACCTGGCGCTCTCCATGTGAAAGTCCGGCGAGAATCAGACTGCAAACTAAACCTGGACTCGTCGGAAAACATCACACAAGACCACTTTGCGGTGTCCACAATGCATGCTCTCTACTCCAGGCTAATCGCAGGCGACAGTGAGTTGCGGTAAGTGGAACACATTTGACAGGCCTACGAGCATATAGACCAATGTGCCCTAAGCGTCTGTACACGGTCTGGCTTGAAATTGTCGTACCGGTAGCTGAAGAGAGCTGACGAGACAAGTCTGGTGCTGTGCTCCGTCTGTTTCTTTTGGCAGTAACTGCCAAATACCGGTCCTCATTCGGCGTTGTAACTCGGGGGCGACCTGTGCTGTAACATCTACTCACATTACCATCATCTTGGAATCGTTGCCAAAGCCTGGAGATAACACTCTGGGCGATTCCAAGTTCCTCGGATACTTCCAGCTGGGTACGTCCACATTCCAGTCGTCCGATAATTCTATCACGTAAAAAATCATCCAAATGCTTCCTTTGTGACATAACTATGCGGTTATTGCACTGAAAGGCTTTTAAAGCGCATGTGAACAATTTTACTTCTTTGCCACCATTCCTTATATACCCCTCTCTTACACTCTCGTCATTGTGACGTACTATCCGCGCCATCTGGTGGTTTCCTGTAATTTGTATATTCTTCTTCAAGATGTGTGTGATAATTCTACAGGTGAAATTTTTATTTTAGAGTTCAATTTCTGTGTGATTCTGAATTATCCTTAATTTATGGACATGAGTGTAAATCGTAAAAATACACAGATACAATTTATTAATTTATAATTAAGAAGCAAAGTCAATGGTTTCCCCGACGCATTTCTCCGGAAACCTCTTTAACAGTATAAGGCCTAAGTTCAGGTCAATACAGTAACCCTATATTTATTCAGTCAAGCATGATAGTCTTGTCTAAAGCAAATTTTATCTTACTATTCCACTAAAAGCAAGTTGTTCTTTTTTCGTTATTCTCTCAACTAAATAAGAAAAAGATTTTCATCAGAAAACATCACATACACTCTTGTAACGTGGATTTTCAACAGCTTTCTAAGAATCAAAGTTTAATCAGAAAAATAAGCAGTGAAAAAAGAACTTATGTACAATGTCCTGTGAAAGAAATACTCCAAAATGTTCCAAAGAATTCAGACAAGAAACAGCTTAGAAATAATTGAAGCGGAAATCCTTCACAATGGAACCATTTCAAGTAGAAAATTCTACACCCTTTCTCCGTGGTCATAATACCACGACATCTAGGATTATCAGTATGCTTTTTCTTTTAGTAATAGAATTCTTCCATTTACCAGACTTCATTACACGCAAACCATAAACGAAACCGTTTTCTTCGTTTATAAGATACCATTTTTTAGTAAATGCTTTCCGCGGTTGAAGTTATTAACGTTTAAAGTTGAGGGAAGTTTTCTTTTTTTTTTGGAATTAAGTACGTTCCACATATATTTATGAAAAAACACATGCAAGATGCTGCTTACAAAGCGTGAATACATTAAACGTCAACCGAGGTGTAGTTGAACGTATTTTTACGCTGGGTTACCGTGGCTTAATTATTGAAATTAATGATCTTTAGGATTAATGGTTGAGTTTTCTCGCCAGGGGAAATGTTGAAATGTTTACGGAAGAAGACACTTACTGAGGATGTTGTTTTTCTTGTAGCTTGTTTTCCCAGAAAATTCACGCATGTATCTTGGGACAAATAGAAATCTACATACATCCTTGCACCAGTTGTTCCCACAACTTAATATTATTTTGGTAAAATTCTTCGGATATCTAGCCTCAGGTTATGCAAATTTTTCTTGCTTTTAGTTGATAAAGAAAATGTTTGTTTTAAATATTTATTAATGCGAACGACAACTTTCACTTTTAGGGAAAGAAGTTTGCTAAAATAAATAGTTTAAGGCTCTATTCGAGAAATGAAATATTTTCAGAAATCGTTTTTTTCATGATAATGTGTTTATCTCGAAAATATGTGAAACTCTGAAAAGTTCAATATTTTTGATTTTAGTGGTATTTATTTTTGAATATTGTATTTCTTAATTATTTATCCACAAATTATTCTTCGGAATAAATGATTATTCATTCTTAATAAATAGCCTGAATATTTCTCAAGATTCACTAATTTGCAAAATATTAAAATAAAAATTATTTCTAATTTGAATAAAAAGTACTTTGCATATAAATTTAACCATTAAAGTTTAAACTTTTAAAAATACACTTTTTCCGTGTACTAAACAAAATATTTTTCGTTTTATTTGTTCTCCACATTTCAATTATAAAAGTTTTTAAGCTCATTACATTTGGCGCGATAGGTAAAGAATCAAAATTTAATTTAAATAAATATTTACTGACAATTAATCTCTGAAAATATTAAAATAGAGCATTTTCCATCCGCTTTGATTAGAGAATTATCCATATTTATAATTAAAAACGTATTTCTGACAAATTTTTTGATTACCTAATTTTGTAATATTCGGAAAGTTTCATTTTCCATTATTTCTAGTGTAGCATTTTTATCTGACATGGTAGAAAACTGCAATTTTAAAATTCCATTACGGCAAAAGGCAGTCAGATTTTTGCAGGTGTATGAAAAACCTCCGGATAAATAAGTGGGGTCTCACTTCTCCTGGAGGTATATTGTCCTACTGCCACGAGAAAACCCCTGAACAGGGTTGCCTCAAGTAGACGAGTCGAAGAAATGAGGGAAACGGGTATAGAATCAACCGCAACATTTAGGAAACTCAGCTCACTTCCTTAGGCGAGGAATTCGTTTTCGATCGAAGTACAAAGCGAAATGAGACTTACGCAGGTTCTATCTCCGATAAATGAAATAAAGCATTTTCCTTCACCCCAAAACTCAATGGAATATCCCGTTTCCATAACGACCGCCATCAGCATGTCTGGTATCAGGGTTTTTTCTGATGGCGGTATGACATTAGTAATGGGGGAATTGAATCCTCCCTCCAGTTATAGTACGTGCCCCCTTCCAGGGGTCGGGCAGTGGCCGGTGATGGCTAGTAGGACTCCGGCTTCAGTACTCGAGCTATTGCAGTGGCTGTCATTCAGATTACCCGGATGCCAAAGGAGGGCGGGGTGATTCATTTTAATGTCTAATACAAAGGAGTTCAAACTCAGTCCATTAAATTAAGACGCTTCTTAATATATCTCTGTTAAGATCTTTCATTTTAGCTTTTGAAAGGAAACATGCTGTCATGTTCCTTCATTTGAACCCAACA
>BGPR01001704.1:178442-227614 GCA_013235015.1 Araneus ventricosus
TAATGTCTAATACAAAGGAGTTCAAACTCAGTCCATTAAATTAAGACGCTTCTTAATATCTCTCTGTTAAGATCTTTCATTTTATCTTTTGAAAGGAAACATGCTGTCATGTTCCTTCATTTGAACCCAACAAAGCGAAAATTAATTTAATAAAATTTGATTCATATATTATCTGGAAATTATATTTTATCAACGATTAAAACAATAAAAGCAGCCAAATAAATAAACAGCACCAAAACAAGCTTAAGAACGCAGTTAATCAGTGGCGAATCCAGTATTTGGGTCCGTGGGGAGTGAGGTTTAAAAAATATCGTACCGTCGTGCCGAATATCAAACCTCGTGGCTTGTGTGAACCACAACACTTTAACTTTACAGACTTTACTCACCAGTCAATAAGAATAATAAAGAACACTATAATACTTTCGATAATTTAATAAAAAACACAATGAAATAATTAGTAAAAACATGATTTTGACCGCGTCAGTGCTACAAATACGAGTGGAATGAGTAAAAGAGTGGACAAATTTTCGAGCCCGTCAAAAGCCAGGAAGAAATGATGTCACTTTCTTTAAAGGGAAATTAAGAAAATATAGTTGTAGTGCTTTTAAATAAAATAAAGTATTTTGCTTTAGCTATGGGGAGCTGTAGCTTCATAGACCCCCTGGATTCGCCACTGCAGTTAGCTGTTAAGAAACTGATTAAGAGTTACTGAAAAGCCTAACTCATACAAAGACAGTAATTCAAATGGACAGCAATTCAAATGTTTGGAAATCATTTAGATTTCCAAACACATTTATTTGGCTGAACTTGTTTCATGTTTGTAAAGATGGAATGTTGTGATCGCTTTTTCATAGAACTCCTCATGTGCTTGAAATGTTCTACTCTTATGTGTTCTTGATGACAGTAAATTATTTCAAAATTTTTAGAACTTAATTATCATTTACTAGATTAATTTAAGTAAATTTCAATTTTATAACTTGGCTCCACCTGGTAATGAATTTAAGAAATTTTTTATTTCAATTATTTATTTTTTTATAATAATGAACTATAAATTAAAGGCTAAAAAGGAGAAAAAGATTTTAAAAAAATTATTCCTATTTTTTAGTACACTAGTAAAAGTTGTTCTTTAAACTGTTTTTAATAAACTTATTAGTCGTCTAGTAGTAGAATTTCCCCTTTTTTTATTGCAATTGTAGACGCTTTTAATAGCTGCATTTATTAACGTTGAAGTTAGGAAGAAAATTGTTTTCGGAATGAATTATGATCCTAATATATTTTTTAAAATTTGCATGAAGCTGTGTATAAAGTCTAAACACCATAACTGCCAACAGTGATAAGGAGGAACCTGATTTTATACTCTGTTCTAGAGCTTAATTATTAAAACCAATGACTTTAGGTTTAATGATTGAAATTTCTCTATGAGTGTGCAACAAGCAATAATTATCAGCATGTCAAAAAAATATTCATTTTTCTTTTCATATGAAAAATTGCTGCGTGCAGATATCAGAAAATATTCTACCATATTTAAGTAATACATAGGACAGGTAAATAAATGTATATGGAAAACAGTCTTGTTTTGAAGATTCCTCAAACATCTGAAAGAAATTTCAGCATCAACAACAAGAATAACATCAGAAATCAACACGAATAAGTCAGTTTTCATATATGAAGAGAAATGGATTTCCATACCTTTATCCAGGTTTCAGTATCCCAAAGTAGACTATTCGCGCAAATGCGAGAAAACTGAAAGTTCTGGAAATTTAGCATTTAGATTGAAGTAAAGCGGTCCAGAAACTTTCTTTGAAATGATTGCGATGCCAAATTTCTTCGAAATACTGAGATTACGCTCAAAGCAAAATATTTTGTATATCAGAAACCTTAACATTATTTCAACGCATAGAATATTCCAACTTTGAATTCAAGAACTATTTCTTAACTGAATTAAAGTTGTATCGATTTGTGTTTTCTATACAACTATCTTTTATGTATCCTTACACATGTTCCCGGATGTATGGAATTCAGGATTTCTACCCACACCGGTTTTATTTCATTTCCCATACGTATTTTAAACATCGGTGAGTCTGTATGAGATTAAGTGCTTGTTCGAGATGGTATACAGTACAATTCAAGTTGCTATGTCGTTCAGTTTTCTTGTACAGTAAAATTTCCTGTGTCTTCCCCTTAAGGACAGGGTTAAAAGGAAAAATAAATTTATAATTCCCCATTTGTAGGAATTTTTTGTCGGATATAAATGGATCTAGTACAAAACTGGAGGGTGTTATGTTATGATACAAGCTGTTACTATGCGATGTGCGATATATAATTATTATTTCTATATATTTTGTATCAAGCTTTTGTGCTTAAATAAGTAATGAAACCGACAGATCTCGGATAAATTCTTAGAGCTGAAATCGACACAACATAATTCAGAATTGATGTTTTAGGAGTAAAAATTGTACCAATTCTTCCTGTAGAAAAAAAAACCCTTTCGTTTTCACAATTTCAAATAAAATTTTCAATAAAAGCCTTTTTCATATTTCGTCAAAAATGTATTTTTTTATTTTACTTCATGCTTGTGAGTCCTGTAAAATGTTTTGGTAAGTTATGCAAATATTTCACACTTTTCCTTGGGATACTATGAACTTCCTGAGTTCATTCATTATCGGTTAAGAAATGTTTAAAGGCACAATAAAAATTATTTATTCTGATAGAGCATAATACAGCTTTTAGGAGAATTTAGATACAAATGTAGGATGCTCCCAACGCATTATATTTGTGAAGGACAATTCTTTATTTACACTCATTTAAAACTCATTACTCATTATTTTTATAGATATCTTTCAATTATTATTTTCCTCCAACAACGGGCTTTAGTAAAGAAGATTCTATTGATAGTAAATTACGATTGATGCTAAAATTAACCAAAATTCAATAAATAACTGTTTTATGCACAGTTGGTTCCTATTTTCATGTTTTTTTATTCATTTGTTATCCAACTAAACAAAAACAAGTTTGTACCTTTACTTTTAGAGACCCATAAACTATATATCTCTCTCTAATCAAACAATATTTTAGTGCACTAAATATAAATTATAAGACACTAAACCAAAAAAATAATATTTATGATAAAAATTGAATATTATGCTATCAGGTATCATATAAATAATTATTTATCATAAAAAATAATTTTAATCGGAAAAGCATTCGATTTAGATTTTGATAAAACAATGTAAAGAATTAGAAAAACTATGGAAAAATTAACAAAGAATCAAAATAAATCAATTCCCACACTACCAAACCCTTTTTAATAATTAATGTTAAGAGAATATTTTCAATTTATTATTTTGCCTTTAATATTTTTTGATATAAAATAATCAAAAACTATAATGAATTCCATCTTTTTTGACATTATTCTTATTTTATACAATCCATTACATTGATCGTCTATTAAATTTATTTCAGCATGATACTGTGTATAAAGTTGGCAGACAGAAGGCACTTCCTTTTAAATTAGTCCTTCCAAAAAATCCGAAAATAATTCCATGCTGTGGTATTTTCATCATAGATCGGAATTTAAATAAGAAAAATAAACACTCCAACAGTATAAATGCTTCTGTGAAATAAAAAACCGAAACTATTCAAAAGAACACAGATAACAGTAAACAGCTTGGAAGTAAGTAAAGTTGCTAACCTTAATGAAACCCACCCAAGCGGTAAATTCTACGCCCTTTCTTGATTTTATTGCTACAGCATCAAGATTCATCAGTACCCATTTTCTTCTAGTGGCAGAATTCTCCCATTTCCTAGACTTCATTATAGGCAGCGCGAAAACAAAACCGTTTTATTCACTGTTAAGGAATCGTCTTTTTTAAAAAAATATTCCTTCGCTTGATATTTTATAAGTTTAAAATTAAGGAAAAAAATCTTTTTCGTCGTTAATCATCCTCTCAATATACTTACAAAACAGTTTGCTATAGATAAATCATGAGTTGTATATGAATCAACGAAGGAGAGACTAGACATTCTTTTACGCATTTTTTTAGATTAATTGCAGAAATTAATTACGTTTTCGATTAACAGATGCATCTTTCCATTCGAGAGAAAGCTCTAGAGGAATCTATATGGATTTTTGTTTTTGCCCAGGTGAGACTGCACGCATGATTTGTGGAACAAATGGGAAACTTCACACTTTACAACTTAGGGTTGTTCGCATGACTTAAATTTAAATTTTTCACTGTCCATTGATCCTGCTACTGGGCATGTAAATAATTATTATTTTCATTGTCAAAGAAATATACTTCAATATAAATATTTCTTTACGGAAAGTGATACCCATTTTTGAGTAAGAAAGTTCTCTGAAATAAATGGTTGGTGTTTCTTTTCAGAAATTCAACTTTTCACGGGAAAAATGTAATAATTTTGATGAATACATTTATGTTAATAAATGAACTCTCACTGTTATATTATTATTATTTATACTTTAACTTAATAAATCTCCCAAATTTAATCGCATTCGATGAATAAGTAGTATTAAAATCTGTATCAGGATTTAGTTATAATGCATTCTCTTATGATATCCACGAACTGCATAGTATGGTATAGTTTGTCTTTTGAAATAACAATAATTCTTACTTAGTGTTAAGCTTTTAGAATATATTACGCAAGAAACTACTTCTGAAATCAACCTACGTGATGTCATTAATACAGTGACGCCTACCTTAAAATGTGGATTTATCAGCACACCTTTCATCTGTTGTAGAATATTCTCATTCCCCAGACTTCATTACATGCGCCTAACGAAACCTTTTCTTTCGTATTAAAAGTTACTTTTTTTAGTAAGAACTTCCCACGATGGAAGTTACTTACGTTTTAAGGTTCGAGTTAATGCTTTTTTTCTTTTCCTCTCTCTTCTTCTTTGAGATGTATCTTCTTAAGTATGTTCCCCCATCATAAAATTTGCATGACGTTGTTCATAAAGCAAAAGTAATTTAACTGTTGACGAGCATAATGTTGGGCATAATTTTACAATGTCTTGTCTGCACTTAATTATTGAAATTAATGACCTTTAGGATTAATGGCTAAAGTTTTTCACCAAAGGAAAAGTTTATGTTAGAGAGGAGCTAACAGACGTTTTTCGTGTTTATTTTACATTTTCAAGCGTTTGTAAGAGGAACACATGAAAATGTTCACATTTGCTTGCAAAAAATTTCGTAATAGTTAAATTCGCTGTGCGCAATTATTCGGTGATCATGTTACAGGACACATAAAAAGTTATTCGTGCGTTTATTCAATAAAGTAGGTTCTTTCATATAAATAATTATGTAAGTAAATGAATGTGCGCTTCTTGGAAGAAACTCATGGTAAAGTAGGTGGCAACATATTTATTTACAGAAATGATTTTTTTTGTAAAATTGTTAATTGTTTTTTTATTTAGAATGAAGCGTTCGTGTTAACATAGAAAAATTTAAACTGGTCTTTTTTTTAAAATGTTGATTTAATTTATCCTTGATATATGTTTTTTATTAAAATATTCTTACTCTAATAATTTGAATCACTTCCTTGACCTATAATAAAAAAATAAATTACTCACTTTTTAAAATTATTCCTAAGATGTAATTCTAATTAATATATTTTATAGTTATGATTATTTCCTAAAGAAATAAATGAATCCTATGGAGATAAAAATTATATCTTTTACCAGAAAATATTTCTGCTTTTCTTTATGCAATAAAAACTATTAGTTAATTAGAAATATTTGTTATTCAATCTATTGAATACTTATATTCTTATTACTTTTGAATGTCATTTGAGAAAGTAAAAGCAAATATTTCTAATTACATAAAAATATCTCGGAAATGAGCTTGTACGCCGTACATTTGTTTGATGATTATAACTATTTAAATGGATATTTTCTGTCTATATGTGAGTAAATACCAGAATAAAGCTAATGTTTTGCTGATTTATTAAATCTTCAATTATTTAGAAATTTCTAACATTTTCCTACTAAATGATATTTACCTTAATTTTTTATATTAATGTCATTGCTTAATACTGTATGCATTTTTAAAAATGAAATATTTTTTCAATCTAATTCAGTTTTGCATGATTAATTTTATCCGTATTGAATTTTAATATGTATTAGTAATGTGAAATTTTTATTTCTATTTACATGGCTTATTCGTATGTATTAATATTTCTTCAAACTCTCATTAGTGCAGATAAGAATAAGTTTGTGTATTTTTTCTAATAATGCTACCTTTAAATATATTACGTATATTTTTTATTTATTTATGTTTTTTAGAACAACCTTTAATTATGCGGGTGTATTTCAGCATAGCTTCGAAGGCTGAAAATCATATTAAATAACTGTTTCGTTTTTCTTAGATATGTTTTTTCTGTTCTTTGAATTTATTAAAATACAACTTGTTTGCTTTACTTTTTTTATATTTCACTAACATAAGTTGATCAAATTGATGTAGAACATGCATTTTTATGGCAAAAATGGATGACTATCCACAGCACCACTCCCACGTGGAGCATCACGAGTAAGAGGATGTGAAGCCCCCGGTTAAGCAAGCAGGTTCATACTTCCTTAGTGGGAAGAGTAATCGTGTGGGATTGATCTACCTCCAATAACGGGATGTAGTTCCTACGGGAGGAGTTGAGCAGTGCCCGGGTTATGGATATTAAGACTCCACTCTCAGTTACCATATTGCTATCATGCCGATCTTCATTCAACTGGCCCCGGATTCTTAGGCAGAGAGGGGGTAGATCCTTGTTGGGTATGCATAGAACCAACACTTGTTATCACGGCGTTATGCTTGGTTCAACATTCATTTGCAATCATAATAAGACAATCAGTCAAATGATATCGCTGTGATAGCATGAGGAATTCTTGTAGTGATTACTTTGTGTGAATGCGCCCAGAACTTTCGAGTAATGCTGTGAAAATTTCATCTTTAAATTTCATATTCATGGCTGGAAAATGAAGAAGACAACAGGAGACATCACATATAACGCCAAATGATCGGACACAAGATGCATTCGGATTCTAGGGAATCCCTTTCTAAGTGAGACCCAGATCTGATCTTCCAATAATAGAACATAACTTTACAGTTAAACTCTCTGTAACCTGTCTGACTCTTTGAGACAGATTCGCTATGAACCCGGACGTGGATGATAAAAAACACTACGACCACAGTTCCTATGATCGCACTACTTGAAACGTTGCGGAAAAGTTACTGTCTCATTGCTGAGAGATCTTCATAAAATTCATTACTTCATCTCGCGATTGGTCGTGACCAACGTAACTAAAAATTTCACCATCCCTCTGTGTTCCACCGAGAAACAATTCTTAAATACGTATTCCTGCGTTGTTTCGTCATTCTGTCTATTTTGTAATCGCTGATAACCCCATACAGATGATGGCAAGCATGAAATTGTCCCCCAGACCTAGCCTTAGCCATATGGTACATCTGAATGAATGTGAATATTAACAAGGGTACTGTGGTCAGTTATAAAATGACCATCACCGACTCATGAACTAATCTCTCTCGTAGAAGGTACGCCTCGCCAATGGCAATGATTAACACCACCATTGCTGCATTCTACAGGGAAGCGAGAACCCGTTTGTTCATCCGACAAATTCTCATCTTCATATCTGAAGCGCATCCCTCCAAATGAAATGATATACTGAGGAAGGCAAATAACATCACCATTACAGCAACCGAAGCCTACACAACGATGCTACTCTGTGTGTTGGTGATGGGTTATCAAGATTGCATATTGCTGTCGTCGCAATCGCAACAAAATGCTGTGACTTTTTGGCAGAACTCAGAGACAGACCCGGAACCTGTTGATATATTTATGTATTTCGTAAAAGCCGCAACTAATTTTAATAAATTTGCGTTAGGAAAACTCTAGTGTTCAATATTGCAGTCAATGTGATGGAAAAAGGATTAAAAGCGGTGAAGACACTCAAATGTTCAACGATGAATCTCGCTTTTTACACCAAGATTAATTTCTACTTATCTATAACGTATATTCCTTATCAACGCGAACAAATTGCATCGATGAACTACGAAGATGGATAAAGAACTAATCTTATTTATAAAAACATTTCAGTCCACAAAAGAGGAACAAACCATTTATTTAATTTAAATTTCAGTTGTCGTAACAAAATTTTATCCCTTCGTATAAACAGAGAACAGAAATGTATATGAAAGGATTTAATTAAATGGAAACGGGATTTTTGCATAATCAATAGGTAATATCAACGAATCAAGTGCTTAGAAAAAAATTCTCTTTCGTGTGTATGATCAATTATTTAAAGATGTATTAAATATTTGAACAATACTTATCAAATAGCGATGAAACATCTTACCTCTTAAATAAATATTGGAAATTATTATGGATAAAATATAGCAAATAGAAATGAATTAATTTTGAAATCTACAATGAAGATCTAGGATTTTGACTGCGATGAGGAAGAGAGATAATTTTAATTTTTTTGAGGGGAATGTTGCAGCTGTTCAAGCAAGATGGAATTTATTCAAAGAAATAAATATTTACTTTAGTTTAAGATTTTAAGTAAATATAAAAAGGTAAAAAACATTTTTAAATATTTATATAAATAATACAACAAATCTTAAGAACAACGCTTGCAAGCTTGCTTTAACATTTTAAGATTTATTTAAATTATTTTGTAATTGTTGATAGTATTCAAACAATATTTTTATTTCAGAGACTTTCTTAGGTTTTCTTAATCCTGAGTTCTCATTTCTTGCCTTTCTTAGGCAATAACTATTTATTTAAGAAAAGTTTCATTATTTATACAGGAATAATTTTGCATTTCCTTAAATAAATATTTGCAATAAAGGAATTTCCGTGATTAATAAAAGAAATAAGAATTTACACATTCCATTATGAGATTATCGAAAAACAAAGTTAAACAAAATTAAATTTTGCCAGAAACTCGTGCAAATAGTAAATGAGAAGATTTCTGTATGTTCCTCGAAACAGGCATGCATTCTCTCGACAAGATATTAAAAATATTATAAAATAAAAAATTTAAAAATCCGATGAGTCTCATTTTCCATTGACTTTTCCTCTTGTGGTAGATATTCGAATATCGATATTCTCATAGATTTTTGTGTTACTAGGGTATCTCAAAGATAAGTTTACAAAACATATTTGTCAATAGACCTACTTTTATGGAACATAAACCAATGCAAATTTTGTGCTACAGACAACATTTTATTTTTCAGCATAGTCTTTAAGACGATTGAAGAATTTATCTTACCGTGAGACAAGCTTATCGTGCCAGTTTTAAAAGCATGGTGTCCTGTCAGTTGATCTAATCTTGCACCGATGTTTTCACTTATTCGTACCTTTGGAATATCTAAATTCCAAGATGTTTGTTCTAGGACGGAGGAGATGGTAATCACTGGGTGATGATTCTCCTGTCCTCTAGGACTGCATACTCAACGCGTAATTTGTCGTCTGCCGTTCCAACTGTGCACGGACTTTCACTCCGTGCACAGTCATTCCCGGTTCGAAATTCCGCGTACCATTTTGCTACACTCTCTCAAATCATCACGGTTCCCCCTCATACATTTCCACCAACTGATAATGAATCTCAGCAGGTGACACGTTCTTCGCACTGAAATATAGAATTATAGTACGCACTTCCTGCTTGGACTATTGCACTAGTCGAGCTTCCATCTTTAAAGCACATATCACACGGACAGTTACCGTGCTCTATTCTCGTGAGCACGAGCACACTGACACTCAAAAAAAAGTTTGTAGCACGTGACGCATTGAGACAACTTGTCAGACAGGATTTCGGTCATCGTTGCGCCATTCTTGTCGAACTCCGTCACTGTCAAAGTCACACCCGATTGGTTTGAATTTCCTCGGCTCACGATTTTCCGTACCAATCGTGTGCATTTTCAAGCTGGTTGAATACAGCCCATGATTTACGTCAAACTGTCTGACCGGTCACGTGCTACAAACTTTTTTGCTCTGTGGCGTTGTGCTCGTGCTCACGATAAAAGAGTACATAGCTCTTCGTGTGATAAGCGCTTAAACGGCACTTGTCAGCAAATGGTAGCGCTCACTGCTGCCAGTCGATATGGTAATACCACTTAAAACAGTATAAATATTTTGCTATAATTACATACTATCTAGTTTCAAGTTAGAGAAACTACATGTTTTATAAGAGACGGGACTGAAGAAAATGTTCAGACTGAGGAACCAGTAAGAGACAGAGACTGAGCAACATGCTCTTTCTTTGGAAGTTCTGGCAGGACATTCTGTTGAAAGATGAACTATTCCCTATTGTACAGACGAGGAGGCATGAGGTATGGTCTTATGAGCTGGTCTGAAATAATGGCGGCCCAAACGTGCATATAACGCTCCCCCGTTCCCCTGATGTCCTATAACTTCAGGGACTATCTTACCAGTTTAGTGAAGTTGGAGAAACAACAGGGTATTTTTTGGACTGCAAGTGTAAAGTCACATTCTAACACAACTTCTTCTACCTCATAAAGAAAGCATTTCCAATCCTGCAATACTATCTCATTCCGAGTCGTATTTGTACCCTCTATCCCTCCCGCAAATAACCGAACCGATTCCATTGAATATCCGCCGTGTATGGGCTTGGTGCATGTTAAATCTTATGTAGTGGGTCAGAAGTGCTCCTGATGGTGTTGTGCGGAAGCTAAAAGAGAGGGGAGGGGTGCTCATTATCTTATTGTGGTGCACAATTACGAGGTCCATCCTAAAATAGCCCTCGTGTTGCTTCAAAGAGGGACATAAAATCAAACTAGACCTTTCAGCAAGTTTTTCACGCTGCTTCTGAATCATCCTATATAAACATTGTCAATATTATATATTATTGTATACCATATTGGTCTTAAGTACCAACACTAGAATGAAATTTCAATAGTTAAAGCAATCCTTCTTAGGTCAAAACAAAAATTAAAAATGGGCTGCTCTTTAAAGCTGCTCTTTAAAATTTATGATGTAATTCAACAGGTAGGTTAGTATTTTTGTTGTTTATTTCGAATTCTGGACACATTAAATGTGTCACCTAGACAGCAACGTTGAAAGTGTTATCCCGCATGATCAATATTCAAAATATTTCAAGAAAACTGATTGTTTGTAAAAATTTTCTAACTTCTCCTTTAGTTATACTGCCAAGCTCTTAAATTTATATTAGAGGATTACTTTAAAAATTTGCAGATCTTTACCCTCCTTCCCCCAATAGAAAGTTCTTATAGGGATGCTTTGAAATTTGGAATGTTCAAAATTTCTATTGTTGTCATTTCTTTCGAAGGTATTCATATAAAAATTAATAATACCATCGGTTAACATACACTGGAAATAAAAATTGAAAATGTTGTGTATTTTCCCATTAAGTTATGAAGAAAACGAAATATACAATTGATACATTCAGTTGAAGGAAAATAAATTATAAGCTATAAAGAATATCAAAGATCTCAATGTATTCAACATGAAAGTATATAAAGTACGAAATTTTTCTCGAAAAAAATAATCCAGATACAAACAAGTAATAACTTACTTCACACAACATTTCTAAAAATCAATAGATAATTTTTAGTATTCGTATTCGTAAATAATCAAATAGAACTTTCTTTGTTAAATAAAAGTCAAAACATTTACATATCCTGTAACGAAATCACCGAACAACTGAATTAAACAGAATTCAGTCTTCCGAATATCTCGTGCTAGCATGTGCGGTGATTACCATTTGTTTCCCGAAATATGCTTGCAGTCACTTGGAGAGATGGGAAAAAACAGCAAACAAGTAAGACATTTCTTTCATAAACTTTCCCCTTTGATGGAAAAATTCATCCATTAATTCAATAGATCATAAATTTCAACAATTAAGCCTCGACTTGGCAGCATAAAAATAAGATCAACTTTCAGTGCGTTGACAGTTAATCTGCTCACGCTTTCGATGCAGCGTCATGCAAATTTTTTCATAAGTATTTACATAGCATACTTTATCCTGAAAAACAATTTTACTTTACTTAAAACGTTAATAACTTCAGCCTCTGCCACTATTTACTGAACAACAGATCCTTGAAAAGGAGGAAAACGGTTTCGTTTTCGCTCCGCGTGTAATGAAGTTGGGGAAAATGGGAAATTTCTACCAGAAGAAAAAGGATACTGATACATCCAGATGCTGTGGTAATATAACCAAGAATGGGCGTAGAATTTTCTACTTCGGTTGATTTCATTGTTAGGGTTAGCCGCTTCAATTACTTCTAAGCTGTTTGCTTTTATCTGCGTTCTTTTGAACATTCTTGGTTCTTTCTTCAAAAGAACTGTTTATTTAAATTTATTTTTTGTTCGTGTATTTATCTGATTAAGTTTTGCTTCTTGAATCGCTAGTGAAAATTCCATTTCACGAAAGTATATGCTATGTTTTTTTTTATTAAAATCATTTTCGGGTTTCGTTGAGAGAATAAAGAAATAGCTAAGACTGTTTACGTTCGAGCGATGAGTTGAAAGTTTGCTTTTTGTCTAGTTTTATGCTAAGCTGACTTAAGCTAGTTTTAATGAAATGGACTGAAGTAAAACTGAGAAATATTATGGTAGTTCCAATGAAGATATTTATAAGCGTAAATAGATGAGCTGTACAGACTCTTTTCGACTCATTCATGAATAATTAAAACCAATTCCTATACTTTTTGATAATTTGCAATGAGAAGAAGATAAAATATTAGTAGAAATGATATATTTAAAGCTATGCTTTCAGAAGTTATTTTGGTCACACTTTTGAAGCATTCTTTAAAACAGACTATGAAATCATATTTTGTGAATGACCTAATTCTCTTATTCTGTTTCAAGTCACGGTGTGATAATCTTTCTCTTTAATTAAAAACTTAATCGAATCTACAATGTATTTGAAAGGAAAACCTATTTTTATAACGTTTATGATTGTTTATTACAGAAATTTTTTTTATATTCACATGATTTATTTAGTTCGTTTGTGTAAATCATGTTGTACTTATATATTACGCCAGAA
This sequence comes from Araneus ventricosus, assembly GCA_013235015.1. Classification (NCBI taxonomy): domain Eukaryota; kingdom Metazoa; phylum Arthropoda; class Arachnida; order Araneae; family Araneidae; genus Araneus; species Araneus ventricosus. The sequence goes on from BGPR01001704.1 coordinate 191,500, forward strand.
TGGAATTTCAAACTGCATTCCAAGAGATTTTTGTCTTAGACTGGATATCCACGATCGCCCCACATCACGCAAATTAGACCACTGCACCAATGTTGAAAACCGGTCAGAAAAGGTGCGGTATGCATATCCACCCGGTCATGATATCCACCACTCCGTTTGGACGGCCAGCTCATAAAAATGGCAGGTAAGTGCAGGGAGGGAGACTTGGGTTGCGTGTTTCACTGTTGAAATTGGAGAACAGGGGTGGCCAGGCAGCCCCTGTCGGAGAAGCTGTTCTCCCCATTGGGGAAAAATTTTGTATCCCGTCGGGGAAAATATTTGTACGGGATATTCAACTGTGGTTGATAAATAATAATCTTGCGAAAATTTGAAATCAATTTCATTACATTCGTCCCCCCAAACAGCAGGTCGTGGCTCCTGTTGGGGAGACCGTGCCTCCCTGTCCGGCAAATCGGATCCCCCGTCGGGCAAACTCTAGCGCCATTCCTGTTGGAGAAGTCGGGTGTAAGGGATCGGGCTGATTGAAAGTGGATGGATTTTAGTGATCCTATACCGGGGGTTCCCAACCTATTTTCCTTCGAGTACCCCTTTATTATTCTTTTTATTTTCACATACCCCCTACTGTCATATCCCCTCCTCCAACCATCCGCCTATGCAAATAAGATTTTATCAATAATATTAAGGGTTTAGGTAAACTTAAGAGTCAAATGACTCGATTTAATAACATTTGCAGGGCTTATTTTTGATTTTGCATTTTATTCAATTTTTATAATAGTATTAGTTAAAAGCCAAAAAAATTAAACTAATATTCTAATAATTTCACATCAACTTATAAGGATATCTAAAAATTACATTTCGTAATAAGTAACTATTCTTGAGCTTGAGTAACTATTCTTGAGTAACGATCCTTGAGCTTGTCTCATGGAGCCGAGTTGTGACAGCTTGTTGAACTTCAAATGAAGACAGATAATCTCATGTCTGGAGTCTCAAGGTTACTGCGATATTTAATCTTAATATATGCATAAGTGGAAAATGCTTTATGTTTTCTAGTGTCCGCCATTACCGACTTTGAGTTCGCGTACCCGGTCGGGTATCTCTGACCTATACAAATGAATGGGCTAAAAAATGGATTGTGATGGAATGCTACCACGCCATTTGTGTGGAGTGAAGCGGTCGTAGATCGTTCGAAAGTTCTTGTGATTTGTAGAAACTTAGCTTCTATTTATGTTATTACTAATTATTAAAGTAACCAGCTGTCCTTTAGGGACGACAGTCTTTCATTTGTCTGTTCTTTCTTGAAAAGTGTCCAATAAATGATGTTACAAATGTTTTTATTATGCATTCATCATATTATACTGCATTCTGTATTATTGTTGCAATGAATCAAATGTTTCTTCTATTTATGATATTTTTAGCTTCAATTTATTTGTGTCCTCCGTTTGTTGGAAGTTAAAAGTTGTCCACTTTATAATTACGAAACTGAGTTAACAATATTAGAAGCATTATACCTCATCGACCAACGTTCAAACATTGCAGTTAATTATTGCTTGTTTCACAAAATGCTCACACTGTTTTTTTACATTTCCTTCTATTCATCTGCATTAATGTTACAAATCTGCTTAGGAAAATACTGGCTTCAGGAGCTCTTTAAAGCAGTCGAGACCTATCGTGAGATTCATGTGGGTGATTTCACTTTTCCGCGAGTTCGCAGTTATGAATGTTTTTATCCTGGGTAAAACTGGAAAGGAAAGACAGATATTTTTATGTAAATAGTACCTTACACCTCTATTTGAAGACATAAAAACAGCTGCAGAAGCATCCTGTTTCTGAAAAACCTCTTTTTAGTACACAGAGATAACTAACGCCTGCAGTTTTATCTTCTCATCTTCGCCATTTCCACAGAAGGGATTAAAATAAAAATTTGGGACTATCACGAGTTAAATAAATTTAAATAATAACTACTATAAATAACTAATGCAAGGAGTAATTTTAAAACATTCAATGAATTAACATTAACGAATTTATCAAAAAACCTCCAAAAAAGAAATCCGTAGTAAAATTTCTTATCTGGATAAAAGTATCTATCCATTACTTTTACCGAATATTTCTAAAATGAGACAGATCTTAATTCACATAAGCCATAAAGAACATCACCCCGCCCTGCCTATGCATCCAAGTAAACTATTGAATGACCGGCCGCCGCAACAGATAATCAGGCACTGTGGTTCCAGCCATTACGAACCCCCACTACGAGCGGCTCATACAACAACCCCCGGTTTTACTGGGTTACGACCTGTCATCGGAAGTGGGCCCAAAAAGCCACACCACCACTATTATGCCATCGGGTTGACGAGAACCTGCTTACTTATACGGCAGCCTCTCATCAGCGAACACTCGGTGTCCCCCCGATGGGGTTAATTCACATAAGTAAATGCTTGTAGTGAAAAGCCTTCTTTATTAATTAAAAAGATAAGATAGATTTTGAAATCCGGTAGCAGCATCCATCGGCAATGCAGAGCAAAATTAAGCCACTCGAACTACTCTTGCAAGTTAGTGTGAAGATATCCATTTCTTCCTCGAAATATCCGTGTATTCGTTTAAACAGATTAAACAAACTTGCAAAAAACATCACACTGGTTAAGTCTGAACTTCCATGTTTTATCCACTGTTGGAAAAATTCCATAAATAAACCAAAACATCATTAATTTTAATGACTAAACCTCGACAGAGTAGAATAAAAATTGGTCTAACCTTCAGTTCGTTGATAATGAAGCTGTTTTATATTCAGAACGAGGCAAATTTTTCCATTCCTAGTACTCGCAGAGCATACAGTTGTGAAGAAGAAATTTTCCTCTCAATAGACATTTTTGTTTTTGCTTTGTCTCAAATCAACCTTGAAAATTGGAGAATTACTTAATTAGAGAAAAGTGATACTTATAATCATAGCTGTTGTGATAATATAACTTGGAGAGGAAGTAGAATTTTCTGTTTAGAGACATTTAGTTCCTAGCATTACCCACTTCATTTACTTCTAATATGTTTGCTGTTGACAGCTTTCTTTTGAATAGTTAGTTTTCTTTCTTCCACAGAATTATTAAGTTTCGTTTTTACCTAGATTTTTGCAGATTAAAATTTAGTTCTTTCATCTGCGATGTATATTTCGGTTTATATTAGAGTATAAACATCTTTTTTCCACTGTGCCTACTAATGAAATCGCAAACCTAGCTGAACATATTGGTATTTCGAAGAGCAATTTTTTAATGATTTCTCTCATCTCTCCCACTGTAGATGATTTTATCTATAAACGTTATTATCTTGGTGATTCCGTAAAAACGCTGTCCATCGGGATTGATGTTCTGTGAGCCGTATGCAGTGGCGGACTGGCTAGGTTGCCAGCTTGCCCGATGGCAAGTGGGCCCCTTAAACAGAAGACAATTTGGGCCCCCCAGAAAGTGTGGCAGAGAAGCAAAGAAGAACTCCTTCTCTCAAACACATAAACAAAATAGCCCTTTCCCCCAAGGTCCATGTTTTGGAGTTCGACACCCGTTTTTAGGGATTTACTGCCGTCGTAATTCGACCAGTCAAACAGCGGGTGGTCGAATACCCGCCCGTAGGAACGGCGTTCTGTCCACTTCCTTTGAACTTCCGATCATTTACAGATGTTTCGCCAGCAAACCTTCGGGGCATTGAAACAGGGTATCTCTTCTGTGAAAATTCGATTCGCAAAACTCATTAAGATATTTTGCTGGTTTCGGAAGCCCCCGGAGAGACGGAAAGAATTGCCTCCCTTTGTGCAGATAGACTGCGGTTCTTGTGAGAGATGTCTATAAGGTGGTTTTTTCTTTCTTTTTTTTGTAGTTTCAGTTTACTGTCATAAATCTCACAAGCAAGGGAACTTAAACAGAAGACTGTAGGAAAAGGTTTTCTTACCTAAAACTGTGATTAGGGCGGGTGGGAGAAATTGTGCCCACCCTAATCACAAGACACCAAATGACATTTATGACTCACGCTCTTCTTTATGCGTTTGCGTTTAGAAGAATAAAAGAGACCTGTCTTTTTGGTCTGTCTTTCATGGAAAATAATTGGTGAGAAAAGTGTTATTTCTGCTTTTAGTAGGAAGAAAGTAAGGACATACGTAGCGTATGTTGAAAAAGAAAGAAAAAAATTTTTTTGAGAGGTAAGCTAAAATTATCACTTCTTAATTTTTACATTGCTTTTGTAATATTAAACACTAATCGCATTTGACTACCAACCGACTCGTCTATCTTATTAATTGTCTTAATTTGATTATATCAACAAACTTTAAATTCGCCAACTTATTTAATTTTTGTTAAGTTGAAAGTCGGGGCCGGTCTTAAGCCGATTGGACCGATTGCTCAAAATAGGGCCCCGCACCAACGTGTTACAAAGAATATAATCGAATTTATTAAAATTAAAATCAATTAATTATTGTTTTTAACAAATTATTAAAAACATGTTTTTGTTGCATTACAGAAACATGATTTGTTTTAATATTTCTAAGAAAGTTTTGCAAATATAAATTACTAGCGGATGTTCACGATAAAATAAAATAAGATTTTTCAAATGTTCAGATGCGAAATAAGAGTATATACTTCCATTTGAATGTCGTGTACATAATAATAATTAATGGGAATTCAGTTTGTGAGTTGAATTTCCAAGCATTTTTTTAAACACCGAGAAGACTGTTGTCTCTTATAGTAATTTTGATTGTCTGAAATAAAACGATTTAACTCTTTTCTACACAATCATTAAAATAATGATGAAAATGTTGATTTAAATCTGATCATTATTTATTTTTATTAAACATGCATTTGATACCATTGCATATTTCTTTCTACTGTACCATTAAGTCTTTTAAGATGAGTATTATATAGAAATTATGAGTAGTTAGCTTACTGAAGAAAAGCTAATTTTAGTAGAATAAATTAACCTTAAACTTAAATAAATAATGTTTTTAATTATGTTTATTAAAACTTTATAACTTATACGGCAATTATAAATATATCTAGAGATATTTTGAAGGAATTAGCAGTAAAAAAAGGAAAGGTAGTTTCTGAAACCTTTCCTCTTCGTAATTTTTTCTAATAACCTATTTGAAGTTTTACATCCTGTTGTTTTATAATTTAAAAAATGTCCCATTCTATAAATAAAGAATATTGAGATTTATTAATAGAAAATGTTTTAAAATTATTAACCGCTTTGTCTGAAATCAATTGTAAATTAGAATTTTGTATTTTTTATAATCAAACTACTGAAACCATTATTCTAGCGAACTGAAACGCTTGTTGACTTGCTCTTAATCTAGTGGATTTCTGTACTTTTCAGTTGTCAGTCTTTAACAGTAACAGGTGTTCTTTAAAAACATTAAAATTGGTAGATAGTTTGCATTTTATTTTAAGTTTGCTTAAAAACATTTTGTGGATGTGTAGCACGCTGTAATTTTGGAACCATATAGTTATTTCAAGAATTTTTTAACATTCAAACATAAATTTGAATTTATATTTGTTACTTCCAGTGATTATATATAATACTTAAATTAATTAATAATATCTTTAACATATCTTTAGATTAGGAATAAATTATTGATTTTAAATTATATTTATATATAATAAAATATATACATAAAATGATTCCGTTGTTGTAGGCGTCAAATAAGGAACAAGCCGAGTTATTAACTGTTTTTATTTATTATGGGAGAGTGGCGGAATATGCGCACATCTCGTATGAAAGATTCAAGTCAAAAGAGAACGGAAAATCCCTCCATTCTCTTAGATAAGGGATTAACATATAGACACTTCATCAAAGTGAAGGGAATATTAGCTATTTTTAGTAAATTACGTAAGTGTTTTAGGAAAAAGTATGGCGCCAACAAGTTGCTGATTTCGCGATTTAAGCTGGCGCGTGGAAGCGATTAAAATATTCTTTTAGTAATAAATATGCCAAAACGCGAGATTTAACATACCCCTAGCGTGGGAAATAAAACGAAACTGGAGTATAAGAAAAGTGACTTTAGAATACATTAATATTGTACTAAGATTTTAAAATATATAATATTAGAATTTAAAGTAAAATTAAGTGAGATTATTACATACACATATGTTATATATATATATATATATATATAATTATATATTTAATAATTTATAATAATTATATATATATATATTAATGTTATGATTATAGATATGTGTGGGCCCTCACTGACTCCTGGCAACCACTATTTTCAGACCCAGTCCGCCACTGGCCGTATGAGCTCTAGATATGGAGTTCTGGTGTAGTTTTAAGATGTTAATATGAAATCTGGTGAGTATGTGTATGGAAAGGGGGAGGGAGAAATTCGAATCTATATCTTCGTTCTAACCCTTTATTCATTAGAATTGCATTGAGGTAGGCTTTCATTCGCTGATGGTAATAATGAATTAAAGAATCTGTGTCTTAAAATATTAATTTATGTTATTGTGGTTTACGTAATAATTATGCAAAGCGTATATACACTTTGGAACTCATTTCAGTTTTATTATTATAAAATGAAGTAGTAAAATAACACCGTCAACATAAATTCATGTAATGCAAAGACGGAAATGATATTGATAAGACTATTTTATAAAACTCTGTATTTAATGAAATCGTGAAAAGTTTGAAATTTCGAACTAATTTATTACATAAAGAAAGGCAGAACAAAACTTTGTAATGTTAACGTCATAATTTTTAATATAAATCACATTTTTAACATTTTCCTGAGATTGGACAGATTTTTATTTCTATTACTAACCTTTTCGACCCGACTTTCACAATCATTAAAATTTAACCAATTATGAGTTAATAACTAATAATTAATTATGAATTGTAAAAGGGGGATTTATTTATCCAGTAGAGAATATAGTGTAATCTCCGGGACGTATATGCCTAATAGGGCCGAAAAGGTTATAGAAGGAATTCTATCTAAAGTTTTTACCATGAAACGTGATATTTTCTACATCATAACTAGTAATTGTAATATTTGTATTGCCATTTAACATTTATTGAAAGCGATATTTAAAATGTAATCTCGCAATTGCACTTCCTGAGAGTAAATGCAATTTATTTTGATTAAAATTATTTTCAAGTTTCTTTTAGAAAAGAAATGAAAAGCAATATCCCGTTTTCATCCGAAAGGTGAAATGAGATGTTGATTAAAAATATGCCTTTATATATATGGAGTTTCATATGCCTTTTTATGTTGATTTCCATCATAAAAAAGGCATATGAAACTCCACTGAATAAAGCAAGATTTAATGTAAGATATTGCGAACGAATAAAATGGGATTAAGGAGGATCCCGGAGAATTGAACAAAACGGAACAACTTGTTTTCTTTCTGTGAGAAAAATAAATAAATGAACTGATTTTTATTGTAATTTTAAATAAAAATAAGATGAAAAAAGAACAAGAGATAGAAAATTATCAACATCAAATTGTACATATTTAACAATGATCTCTTTCAGAAAGAAAATATTTAAGAAATGCTAATTTTTTTTTCATGCAGGAAATCTTATATTCTATTTTTTATTATTTTTATTATACTCCATTCTTATTATAAAAAATCGTATTATTTTAGAAAGAAACCTTTTAAGTATGCGAAATATATTCTACAATACATTAAGAACCGTAACATCTTCAACCTAACGGGGCTTCGATAAGCGGATTCTTATGGGAGAGTGGATACCAATTTTTTTGCATTTCAAATAAAATGAAAACCTGTCCTTTATCTATCGTGTTCTTTATTGGATTCGTCTGAGATTTTAATGCACAGTAATAATTAATTTAAAAGAAATTTAAAATAAGAAACCTTACTTTCGTAATTTTGAAAACATTCTATGTTTTCATTCAAAAATTTTCATTGCTAGAATTTAAACAAAAACTATTAAGAAGCGAAATTTTTATTTTGTTGTGAAATTAAAATATCTCAGGAAACCGTTGCAAATAAATTAAAGTTTAAACGTTATTGTTCAGCTTTTAACAAACCATAAAAAACAAACTGTTCGATTAGCTTACCTCTTCTATGATGAATGCTGAAGCCGTCACTGATCACCAAATGGTAAAACTGAAATTGTGTAATACTGCTCTGTTGACAACTATTGAATGTCATTACTCTTTCAAACTCTTAAGTGCCATATGGAAAAAAAATGGGTAAGCAAACAGATCAGAAAGTGAACAGGTAATGTGTAATAATTCCATTTCCCCAATTTTCATAATTAAAACAGCATGTCCTTCTGATGCCATCTCTCTATTAGTTTATTCAATAACGGATGCCACCACTTGCTGAATTATTGGAAGGTTTCGTCATGTTTCATCACCACCACTAACATGAATTAATCTTGGGCTGATTTTATTTTGATATCCCGATCTTCGTTCGGTGTGAAAACTGGCAGAAGAATTGATTTGATGAAGGAAACATTGCAGGCCAACAATGTTTAAGGAATTTTATCTAAAAGGTCTTTTGAAACCCCTTCATTCATGATATTGGTTACCTTTGATTTGTTTTCTGTCCAGGATTGATATTTCAGGAAAATTGAATTATTTATCAACATTAAGATGAACTGATCTAAGATGTTGGCAGACCTCCCTCTGCACAGTAAACCTTTTTGGACCTGAATCAAAGTAGCATTCTTCAGCCAAATATGATGTCAAAACCATACTACTGCTTAGTTGAAGTGTGTATTCAAGAATTGAGGACTCGGGAATCGAATGTTTTCAATATGTCTTTTCCATTTCCTGTAACGCAGCCTTTTGTGGTTCCTTAAGTTTGAAAGTGGAAGACCTTATAGTACTGGCAAGTGCTATGCATAGATCCCAAAGTTTTACCTTTGTATGGCCTGATATGGACCAGATAGAGACAAGAATTCGTTTGCGATTATCGACTCGACTACGCAGTTTGAAATGTTCGACATCCACGGCTTAGTACGCCACGTTTTGGTAACATAGCAACGGTAAATCTGTAAGCACTTTTAATTTGAAGAATTAATTTCGATTCACTTGTGTAAACTTTATACAAGTTTCACTTAGCAACGATTGACTAAATACACTCGTGTAGCAACACTTGACTCTAGTGACGATGCTAGCTCGAAATAAACGCCGATTTGTGAAACTTTTTTTCCCTTAACGATGAAGACAAAAGTTCTGGCCATAGTCTTCACATAAAAATTTTGGCCTGGCCTGACTATTCACTCGATGTATATTGGGGCCGCGGTGGCCTGGTATTAACGTCTCGACTTCGGGGCAGGAGGATTCCAGGTTCGAAACACGATTCCAACGAAGAACCACCGTGCAAGCGGCTCTGGCGCACGTTAAATCCATTGGGGTCCAACGCCCTCCTGCTGGTGTGGTGCGGAAGCTTGGGGAGGAGGTGCCAGCTCAGATGTTGTCCTCTTCATCTGACAGAAATTCAAAATCATGAGGTCCGTTCCAAAATAGTCCTTGTGTAGCTTCAAAACGGGACGTAAATGTAACTTAACTCACTCAATGTATCAAACATTTTTTATGCTACGGCGGTTGGGCTCTGTTCAATCAAACAACAGCAAATCATCCACCAAACATTACGCTAAAGGACCAAAGAATGGTGCAGGAAATAACTTGTAGTCTTTTTATATAGACTAAGTAATCAGTTTAATATAATAGACTAGACTAAGTAATCAGTTTAATATAATAGACTAGACTAAGTAATCAGTTTAATATAATAGACTAAGTAATCAGTTTAATATAATAGACTAAGTAATCAGTTTAACAACCAAAGCACATCTGCACCTTAGTTTATGTCGTTACTTGATAATCTGAAATTTATTATAGTCACATTCATTCATTGATATTTTTGATTCAATGTAGATACCAATGTTTTTCAAGTGTACATATCCACAGCTAGTTTCTCCTTTTTAATATGATAATGTATATAAAAATGTAATAATGTATAATATGACAATGTATATAATAAAGTAAAGTGTATAATAATATAATATTGTTTTATATGATAATGTATATAATAATGTAAAGCGTATTATAATGTAATAATGTATAATATGATAATTGTATAATAATCTCTAATATGATAAAGTATATAATAATGTAATAATGTATAATATAATAATGTATAATATGATAAAGTATATAATAATGTAATAATGTATAATATAATAATGTATAATATGATAATGTATATAACATGCACTATCTGTAAGTTCCGTCATACGACATGCTTCATGTGACATGCATGATGCAAAAGTCGTTCAAAACGCTCTCCAAAGCAGACCCTTGAACCTACAGATACCAAATTTGGCAGGTGGTAACTTCTTGGGTAGTAGGTTCTCAAAAATCAAGGGCTTTTCAAATTTCCAATTAGATTGATAGTTAAAAATTAATCGAAGTTTGAAAGCTTTTCTCAATAATTTCGGAGAATATCGTTACATAAAAAAACCTTGTTATACCACTTTAAAACATAAAATATTAGTTTTTCTGTAATAAAATTTTATTTTTTGTCAAATTTTAATACATTTTAAAAATATTTTTAAGTATATTTTACAACAATATTTCTATTGTTTTAGTCACTGCATTTTAACACCCACGCGTTGCAACGTTATTAAAGAAATTTTTGCGTTCAATGGTTGCAATTTAATTAAGACTAAATTTCTAAAAATAGTCTAAAAACAGACGAATCAAGCATGAAACATTATCATGCGACGTGATTTCGAACTAGAGGATCGAATCTCTTCTTTTCTTTTTTGTTAAATGTTGCAGCAAATAAAATGTATTAGCAATCCCTCTGCTTGCAGAATTAGTGCTTCTAATATTTCGTAGGAAGTCATGTATTATCATAAATACATCAGTCAAACGTAAAATATGAATAGGAAAAAGGAGCTTCAAAACATACATTTTAATAAAAAAATAAAAATAAAGAAGATATCATTTCGCATAAATAATTATTTATACGAATTTTTTTCTTGAAACGAAAATAAAAACAATTTTCGGTCCTTGCAGCAAGATCACAAAATAACTGTGGAAGACAAAATTAAGCCTCGCGAACAACTCGCGCGTGTAAGTGTGAAGATATCCGTTTATTCCGCGAAATATGTGTGCATTCGCTTGGAAAGACAGAGAAAAAAAATTATCTTAAGAGTTTTCTTCCGAATCTTTTCTCTCAGTGGAAAAATTCAGCCATTAATCCTAAAGATCATTAATTTCAATAATTAAACGTAAACAATACAGCGCGGAAACAGGTCGACCTTACCTCCGTTGACAGTTACGGCGCTTACGCTTTATATACAGCGTCATGCGTTTTTTTTAACAAGTATTTGCAGCGCATAATTAATTCTAAAATAGAGATTTTTTTCTTAACGTAAAACGATAATAACTTCAGCTGATGCAAGTATCTACTACACAACGGCCCTTAAATGCTAAGAAAAACATTTTCGTTTTCGCTCTGCGCGTGTAATGAAGTAGGGAAAGCGGGAAAATTCTACTAGAATAAAAAGAGTACCGAGTGCACCCTGATTTTGTGGTAATATAACCAAGAAAGGGTCTAGAATTTTCTGGTCGGGTTGATTTCATTGTGTGGTTTAGCCGCTTCAGTTACTTCTAAGTTGTTCGCTGTTATCTGTGTTCTTTAGAACATCTCTGGTGCTTTCTTCAACAGAAGTGTTTATTTAAGTTTTTCTATTTTCTTTTTTTCGGCGGTTTATTTATCTGATTAATTTTTAGCTTCGGATTGCTGGTGAAAATTTATTTCACGAATGCGTATATAATTTTTATTTGAATTCTTTTTTCAGATGAATAAACGTAAATAATGTGTGGTGGAATTTCCGTTTAGGCATAGCTTTTTATCGCTCTGAATTAAACGAAGGAAGTTTCGGGACAAGTGTGAGTGCGAGGAAAACAATTGTATTTGCTTAGTAAGTAAAAAAAATCCCACTTTTTATAACTTTAAATGAAAGTATGATGAAAGGATTATGGAAATAAACACTTCTCCAAATCATAGAAAACTATAAACCATTAGTTTTATATTTCTGGGTGGCTCTTTGGAATAATACAGTATTTTTTCAGTTAATTTTAAATGAACAGGATATTCGATGAAAAAATAAGAAATCGATATTTTCAACATCGAGGAAAACTAAAATCCATTCACACGAATGGGCAGTTCTATGGAATAGTAAACTCCTGCTCAAAAAATAAGCAACAAAGGCAAAACTCGGAATAAAACAAAAACTATTTAATGGATATGCGTGAAAGTTGTACACGAGGTAGGTGTGGCATTACTAGACCACATATCAAACAATAAAGCAAAGACAAACAAAAACACATATATTACGGCCGTCGCAACGCGACAGCCCTAATTGTTAGGCATAATGTGCAATGGAAACCACACGCTAAAATAACGGGTATGATACCTTCGAGCTGAAATGCATGCTTGACAACGGAGAGGCATGCTGGAAATAGTGTCGCTGATCGCTTGTTGTGATAGTAACGCCCATTCCTGTAGTAAGGCTTGTTGGAGCTCGTGGAGGGTGCCTGGCGGCACACTGCGACCTGCAATCCGTCTTCCCAACATGTCCGACACATGCTGTATGGGATTCAGGTCCAGTGATCTAGCAGGCCCCGCCATCTGTGGAATGGTTTCACTCTCCAGATAACTCCGCACCAATCGTGCTCTATGCGGGCGGGCATTATCGTCCATAAATATTGCGTCGGTACCCTTTGCAGCGACAAAAGGCCTGGTAGATAAAAGAGGGTGTAGAATTTCGTCGCGATATCTGACAGCTGTGACGGAACCCCAGCGAACACGTAGAAGTGGGTTCGACCGTTCGTTGCTATCCCTGCCCAGACAAGTAACCCGCCACCTCTGTAATGGTCTCTTTCGACGATGTTTGGGGCCCGATAGCGTGTCCCTGGCTCTCGCCATGTCATTGAACTTCGGGAATCGTTCTGGATGTTAAATCGAGACTCATCCGTAAAGAGTACGTGGCTCCACTGTTCTGGTGTCCAACTGCGATGTTCACGGGCCCAATGCAACTGAGCTCTGAAGTGTGCTGGGGACAAAGGCACAGAAACAACAGGTCGTAGTGCGAACAGTCCTCCTTCATGCAGTCTGCGCGACACAGTTTGGCGGGATATGGGCCTTCCTGCAGCAGCAGAGAGTTGCGACGACAGCTGTCGCGCTGTTAGTGTCCTCCGGCGTCTGGCACATTGCAACAGGTAGCGATCGTCTGCCGTTGTGGTGATTCTACGGCGTTCAGACCCACGTCTTCTACTGGCGCTTTGATTCCTTTGGCAATGGTCCACAGCCTATGGATGACACTACGATGCACATTCAGTCTCTGGTAACAGCAGATTGTCTTGCACCAGCTTGCAACATACCGGCAACCCTCCAAAGCATCGAGCAAATGGTTTCTTCTTCTCATGCTTTCCGCTTTGGCTCTATCTCGGATTCCGCTGAACTATCGCTGCTATCGAACTGAAGCATAGGTCCGGCAAGCCCTTTTAAAGGCGTTGCGGTGTGACCGCGGGATTGCGTTTTGTGCTAAATTTCGTTGCCTATTTGCATTCGGCGATGCAACCTCTACCTCATATGTAAGTTGTGTGTTCTATTTCACCGTTTTGCATGTTTACCGCGTCTTTTCGTGTTTGTTGTTAATTTTTTGAGCAGGAGTGTATTTATTATTATACTGTAATTTTTAATAAATGTGTGATGAAGATATTATAAGAAATCGATATTTCTCATTATCATGGAAAATCGAGAAATGATTAACCGGAAAACGATTTTAATCTCTTCATAGAAGACCTTGAATTAGAATTTTTGATGTGGATATTTATAAAGCTTCGTTACTGGTATTAAATTTTTCACAAAAATTTTATAATATTGGAAAACAAAGAAAATACTGTGATTCTATAAACATTATTAGTTACCGAGATTACAGAATATTTATTAAAACACTTAGAACGTTTTCTATAATTTCTTTAATAACAATATCATATCTAATATTTTGGCATTCCAAACCACCCCACGTACTGAAATTCCTACTCCGATTATTATTATTATTACATGGTTTTTGGTGATTTTTTTGTGTAGAATTATCGGTTTTTTCTATTATATTTGTATGGATTACAAATAATAAATAATATAAAGTAATTTAAAAATAAATTACTATCCAAGAATTGGTGATGCAATATTTATGATTATTAAATAAAATGTTTAGGTTTTAGTAACTACTAGTTGACTTTTATTCCTTTTTAATTTTCCCATCATTTTCTTTGAGACAAATTATTAAATAATTTTTATACCTTTACAAAACTCTTATCTTCCGATTTTTCAGTCAGAAAAAAAGATGAACAGCAAAGAAATTAAAAACACTTCTTCAAGAACACGATGAGTAAATTTAATACCGTCTATTTCAAACTTCTAGAACATTTTTTAAACTTTTCCCCAAACTTGTTTATTTACTTTTTCAGGTTGGGGATAATTTCGCGCAGATTGTCCAGAAAAAACTTCGCTTTTTCCCTTAATTTCCCCTGAGGATGGTTTAAACTAGAACACGTTGGCGTATATTTTCAGAGTGGCGCACTGAAACACAGCTAATATGTGTAAACAAGAAATAATCCCAAATGAGGGCAATTTTCAACTTGGAAAAATTTTAACGACACTTTGATATTATGTTGTAACAAGAAGATGTAATTAAAGGGAATATATTTGAAAGAACTCTAGAGAGTAAAAGACATTAAAACAAGAATAAAAAGATCTTTCTTTCAGTCCGTTTAAAAATTTTACTCTTAGAATACGTTCTTTTTGTTGCAACAAAATGAAAAATCCAAGCACATCTGTTTTAAAAATAAACTCATCTCTAGGCGAGATTATTTGCATTTAGAAGTTTATATCTGTCAAAACATTATTATAAATGAATATTTAACAAGATATTAATGATATCGCCTTTTTTGAAAATCTGTTTCTAGAACCTTTCTTTTCATTCATTGCGTTGCTCGAAATGAGAATATTTTCGTGTCTTTTATTAATAAAAAATAACTGTTTAATTAATTGTTCCGGAACCTTCACTAAACCACTCCTTATGTTTCAGTATTCTCCAAACTACTGGCACCACGAGTACGAGGATTACTTGTTCTGTCTCCTGTGGGCTTGGGTGCAATAATATTGTGGGCTGAGTTACCCCTCACCTATGACGATACGTACCTCCTTCGGGAATGTTCGGGATGTGATAGGTGATGGCCATTATTCTTCCAAACTTAGTATCCGAGTTGATGCAGCGATCGTTATTCATTAGCCCGGATGCCAAGGCAGGGCGAGGATAGCTCGATTTATGGTTATGCTTCAGTATTTGAGAGCAAAAGTTTAATTGCTCATAAAATAACAAAGGCTGCAGTTATTAACTGCTGACGGGTACATGCGTCAGTATCATATGCGAGAAAGTAAAATCATATTTATTGTTTACTCTTGACAGAATCTAACGCCCACATAAGTAAAAACACTTTTAAGCATAAAACCAGGCAGCGCCACTTGGTATCATGGCGGATAATTATATCAGGTACAGTTTTTTAATAGAAAAAAATAACTACGTAATTTATTGCCCTTAAAAGATTCGTTAGGTTGGCTGTTGGGGTAATGAAGATGCTGATACTCTCGCCAAAAAAGCCATCACGTTGTAGTGAAAGCTCTGAAGCCACTAGGCGAACTTGAACAACATTTACAAGAACTGTTTTTAAAAAAAATGGCAAAATCTTTGGGATAATGGAAACACTGGACGTTCTGTTCATAAAGTGCTCAAAACAGTTCTCCTAAAATCTGTCTTTTGGACACGTGAAGAAATTCTGTTTGTTTAACGTACACCAGGCCCACAAACACGGTGGGTATTCAGTGGAATCGGATAGTGAACCACTGGTTCCGAAGTCCAGACCTGACCACAAGACCATAACGGCCCCAATTTTTTATTGGAAACCACTAAGGAAATTTCAGGAAAAAATAATGTGAGACCACTGAGTATCAGATGATTATACAACATGCTATGTTGTTACATAAAATTACGAAGTTACATTGTTCCATTATATGTGTGTTTGCAGTGTATCAGGTATCAAGAGTAGCACTTTCGGATAATATATGTACATTAAAACGTTTTGAAACATGGTGAAATATTAGCGAAAGTGGCCTCTTTTCGACTTTTTCATCTACCATCATAATATGGTGCGTTTAGTGTTTAGATTGAAAATAGCGAGAAAAAAAAATGAGAATGCATTTTGAAAGTTTACCCTTTGAAGAATTTTGTCCAAAACTTGATATATATGTCGAATTTTAGCGCCAAGATCATATTCCAAATTTCATATATCTAATTTGTTGAGTTTTAACGCGTTCATGTATAAACGAAAGAACAGACCGATAGACAGTCAACCCGTTTATGCATCTGGTCCAAAAGTTTATAGATGTCTGCAATTTTCTTGATGAAACCATATGCTAAATTTCATTTTTCGTTTTGCCTTTTTGAGTTATCGAGTTCACATGTACACGGACGACCAGACAGACTGGCATTCCGTTGACGCCCTTACTTGTGTTAGTCTATTTGACCAAATGGCTTGTCAACTTATTGGTAACAGATCTATAATTTGACCAAATGACTTGTTGAATTATAGATTGATAACAGATCCATAATTTGACCAAATGTCTTGTCGAATTATGGATTGATAACAGATTTATAATTTGACAAATGACTTGCCAACTTTTAGATTGATAACATATCTATAATTTGACCATACACAAAACTTTATTAGTCAACCATTTTCAGTTATCGTATTCATACACTGACAGAACGCCGCCCCATGTCCCCTTACCTGATGCCATTACAGCGACCGAACCGGTTGAATGGAGTATATGTACTGCCGAAGCGAGTACATGTTCATACACTGACAGACATAATTCCAAAAAAGGTTTTTATTCGAACACAATGTGGTCTAAATCTTCAACATTCATCAAAATTTCGTGAGTGAATTGTTGATGATTAGCATATTCTCTCTGTGTGCTTTTCTTCGGGGCCGCGCTGACCTAGTAGTAGAATCTAGACTTCGGGGCCAGAGGGCTCCAGGTTCGTAACACTATTCCACTGAAGATCCGCTGTGTATGGGGCCTGCTGCACTCTAAATCATTCGTAGTGTTAAAAGTCCTCACGCTGGTGTGGAGCGTAAGTTTGGAGCGGGGTGACAGCTCAGGTGTCGTCCTTAGCATCTGACTGCGGCTTAAAATGAAGAGGTCCGTCCCAAAATATCCTTCGTGTTGCTTCAAAACGGGACGTCAATATAACTAAACTGAACTGTCTTTTCTTGGTATATAAAAAAATGAAACGCGTTGAAAAACGATGAAAATCAATCATGTAATTTTTTCTTTTCTTCTCAAACCTGAATTACACAATTGTTCACACACAGTAAAGTTTGTTCATGATTTGTTCTCTTAAAGAGAAGATAACCGCAAACCGTGTTACCCCTCGCCCGGGATCCTGAATGACAGCCGCTGCAATAGCTCGAGTGCTGAGGCCGGAGTCCTAATAGGCTATCACCAGGTCACGGCCCGACCCCTCCCGAAGGAGGTACGTACTATCACTGGAGGGAGGTAACACAACCCCCGCCATTTCTTTACCTTCAGAGGAAGCGAGTGCCAGCTTACTTATCCGGCGGCCACTCATCCGTGAACTCACGGTGCTCCCCCGGGGGAAGAAAAGAAGATAAAAAAATCTGAGACGTACGGACTCTTATTTTTCTCTCGATTTTCATATTTTTCGCTTGAAAAATAGAAACTGCTATTTAATATACAGTTGCTATTAATAATGCAGATATTGGAAAGATAACTTTGATTACCTGTAGAAATTTGAAACATTATTTCAAATCGAATTATTGGTCTTTAAAAATGGATTCTTTCAAACAGCTCATCCTTTTTTAAACAAACATTTGAGAATACTTAATGTAAAAATTTTCGATTTCAAAACTTAAAAGCATTTCCGTGTAGTTGATTTTATTGGACGAAAAATCTTCTTAAATAGATAATCCCACTTTCTTTAAATTATAAGAAGAATTTTATGCGCAACTTTTATCAGATTTTAAAATTTCATGAAGATCTTCGTCACATTAGGGACATCAAAATGCTTCTCAAATATTTATATTCAATTTAGATTTCAGTAATACTTTTATTTCTTGAAAGATTTTCTGATGGTCGTTTGAACTACTCAATTTCGTAAGAGATTAATCCTCAAAGATTAGATATTTGTTCTAGATAAACATTGAAACTGTAAACAAACTTTTCATACATAAAATAAAGGCGTACTTAAATAAATGTTTAATGCTTCTTCAGAATATTGGTTCTTCTCGAAAATTAAAAAGAAGCCTTCATTCTAAACAGATTATGTTCGTAATTGAAGTTTTTAAAACAGCCGACAGAATATTGGAAATTAAACCTCTTACGGGCAATTTAAATCGTTTAGAAATCCTTTTTAATTAAATAAGTATTTGTTGAGTTAATTTAGCAATGTTTTCGTGAAAATTCTTTGATTATAAATGTAAACTCCGTAAGTATAATAATGAAGCAATTAATTAGTGAAATTATTATCGCATTTTGAGACTTTAAAGAATTTTGGTTGTTTGTTGCCTTTCTCTCTTATAATATCCAATTGAAATCCAGTTTTCCTTTCTCAATAGAAGGTAATTTCAAGTAATTTTAGGGCAAAGCTTCTCCACAAAGATGATAAAAAGAACTTTTGAATAATGAATCACAAAAGAAAAGAGTAATGCGATTCAAAGAATATGAGCTCCTTTGATTAAAATAATTCATAAAAGCAAAATGTACACAGGATATCCACTCTTGACATAGCCCAATAGTTAATTTTTAAATGACGTAACGAATAATATTTTATACTTTCTGAGTACATAAATTTACTGCTGAAAAATTTAGGAAGTCTAAATTTGTTTTGTTAGGAACATGGAAAGTCGCTTCCCAGTAATGTTAATCTTATGGTTGGGAAGAGGGTTCTACATGGGTATGTATGAGAATACCGGAGGAATGGAGCCATCGACAAACTTAGCGATCATTTTGGCGAATTGGTGACAAATTTGGCGACTTTCGCGACGAAGCGTGGGATCTCAAGAGTACTGGAATTTTCTTGATATCTCTATTAGGGACCAAGATCCGGATTCATCCAGATGATTCCATGTGACGTCACGGCCTGTCGGGGAGACTATAAAAGGACCGTGCTCGGATTACAGAAGTGTGTGAGTGCTGATCGACTTTGAGTGTGTTGATCGACTGGGATAACCTTTGGAGTGCGAACATCTTTGGAATCTCTCTTTGAAGTTTTATCAGCTGTGCGAGCTAGTAAGCTGTTAGAAGCCGAGCGGTATTGAAAGTGCTGTTGCTGTACTTATTTAGTGAATTGTTGTAATTATTTCGTGAATTGCTGTCCGTGTGTATTGCTAATCAGTGCAAGTGCTGTTTCTTCGTTACCTGCCTGTTGGACTGTTGTCACCGTACACATACCAACGAATTTCGTAACATTTTGGCAGAAATGGGGTTGAAGAAGTTCCCAGGTCCTGTTAATCATTTTCAGTTAAATATTTTTGACACATTAACATTTTAAACAATAAAAAATTTCCGCTTTTTTGCTACTAAAATTAATCGAGTTAAAAAGCTTTGAATATCGTTGTTCTAGATGATTTTTAGACCATTCCAATGACCGCCTCGAGGAAAATCTTTCAATTAATGCTGATCGCTTGCTCTACGCGGCAGGTGACTTTTTTACTTATGATATTCAAAGTTCTATAACTTGGTCAGTTTGAAACCGATGATATATTTTGGTTGGTGAGAAACTCACGACAATCGAATCTTCGTTGACACATTACAATATCGTCCCAGAGAATCTAGCTCTTCGGTGCTACAGATTCGATCCCTTTAATCGAATTTCAACCTAAAATGTCGCCAAAATTTTTAATAAAGCTCCCTGCTGGGAGTCTATTTCTAGGAACAAATTCACGATTAATCATTCGAGAACAATGTTGAAAAGCACAATGAACAGGTTCTCTCTGCCGGTACCCATCGAAGCAAAAGATTCGACTCATTGTCTCTTGACCATAAGGCTGGTCATTCACAACCGACGCACAACAAAAATTTAGTTTAGTTATATTAATGTTTCGTTTTGAAGCAATACGAGAGCTGTTTTGGGACAACCGCGTAATTTTGACCCGCGGTTAGTTGACGAGGACGACGCATGCGTTGGCACCCGCTCTCCAAATTTTCGCATCACGCCACGCTTGACCCTGCATTAACATCGTTAGTAAAATCGTAACAGCGTTAACATTTAACGTGCAATATCAAATAACTCTCTATGTTATTTGGTTGCGTAGCTATAAGCGTTTAACTTGAGCGCGAAAAGCGTCATAATTTTTTCTTTCCAGACCCACCATTAACCACTATGGAGAGACGTAAGTCTACGTCAAAAACAACCTAGGATCTGCTCTTCATTGTAATTTTTAATTTTTTTCCATTTTTTCAATGCGAATTATTTAAACGGCTCTGCTTTTATCCCTATTTACAAAATTACAATTAAGTGTCATTTGCTAATATCGATCATTTAGGTGGCATTAAGAATGAAGGTCTGTTTGATTAGAATCGTTGAAAAAAACTGAACTTTACACGGAACGGAACTATTAAGACGGCTACAATCTTGAAACGGATTCAATGAAAAGGTACTATTAGACTGGCCACCGTCTTGAAGTGGCAGCATTAAACCGTCCATTATCTTGAAACGGAATTAAAGAATAAAAATCCTTACCCATTATCGTTTTCGATGACTTCAAGGAATATGCATGCCAAATTCAAAGAAAATCTAACAGCACGTTTCGTCGTGACTGCTTAGCAAACATTTTACAGACTAACAGACTAGATGCAGAACGGTCTAGTTAAAACAGGACGTCACTTCTCTCGATCAAAAATAAAACAGTCTTCATTTACTGAAAACGGGAATAAATTATAAAAATCTTCGTATTGCATAATTGCTATTTTCACCACACATTATTATAATTGAAGTGGAACACATTTCTTCTCTATAAATAAACAATATCAGGACAGATTCATTTCGTACTAATTTTACTGCAACCTAAATTATGAAAAATTTACATTTTTGATCATGTCTTGAAACCAGCAACATCTTTATACATTGCTGTCTCCAACCACTATGTAGCCCATTTCGACAAATTGTCACAAATATAACCAGACTTTGACGTATAACTGACGTCCTACTGTGGTGGCATGTTCCCGTCAGCTTAGAATCAATTTTCACAATGCTTAACTAATAGTTTAATTAACGGGCATGACAATGGAGACGCGATTTAGGTCCATTACAATTTGGAGGATTCTGTACACCTCAAAAAGGGTATTTATTATACAGAGTGGTTATACATTTTTGGACAAATTTCAAAAATTAATTTAAAAATACCTTATAATATAGCAACTTCGTTTTTCAAGAGAGTAGTTCAAAATTTTTATCTCAGTAAGAACTTCATGAAGAGTTGGTATGAGAAATTAAAGGGAACGGGAAATGTCCATTAGTGAGGGAGACTTTCACTCTTATTTGGTCATGCCAAAGCTTAATGGAGTTCTTACTTGGAAAATGACATTTCGATACTCTAACCGAATAATTCTCTGAACTGTTACAATTGATGCGCTTTCGTGGAACCAGATACGTGCCTTCTGCTGCACGGTAGACATTTTGACACTTGCGTTGGATTGCGCAGATTTAGTGCGCCGCAACGGCGCACCTATATGAAAAATAAATTTTATTAGCTACTCTCATTTAAAGAAGAAAAAACGAAGCTGCAACATTATAGGGTTTTTTATTTAATTTTTGAAAATGGATCCAATAATTTATGATCACCTGTACATCATCTTTTTCATCAATAAATGAGAAAACGATACTATTAATAACTTATAACAAACTGACATTTTGTAGAAATGTCATACACTTGAAACTGATGTAGTTATATTTCATTTAAAACATAAAAAAAGCACCGACTTTCATTATTTTATTGATAAATCTTTACTATCTCAAGACTCCGGCAACAGCAAAGCTAGGTTTAATGCTTCAGCAGAACTGATTTATTGCAAAGAAATGTGTGCGCTTTCAAATCCAAATCTTATTCATCGATGATTAATGGTTTGATTTAAACTCTACTATAGTCATTACGCAAAAACGTTTTCCTTCTGTTCTTGGAAACAAAAAGTGTTTTCCAATAAGTTCGGGACAAATGGGCTTTTCAAACATAATTTGAATTTAGAGACCTAACTTAAAGTGAGTTAAATTTATTTCTGCCTATGCAATAAAATGGGTCTCTTTCTTTATGTGCTTTTTTAAGTTCCCTTTTCTGACATTTTAAATTTCTTTTATTTTTGAAAATTACTTATCTAACGCTTCTATAGATTTTATCCAAACAGAGATCTGCAATAAAACTGCAAAGAAATTTCCCGAAGTAAATTTAAAAAACTGAAAGTCTAAAAATTATTTCAATTCATAACTAGGATACTGGAGAATAAGTTCCTGATAAATCAAATAACATGTATTTTTAAAGTTAAATACGTTTTATAGATATTTCAGTTTCTTGGAACCATTAGACAAATAGAGTAATTGTAATTAGAGTAATAGACATTTAGAGTAATAATTGCTAGAGTTCTTCTCCCAACTGTTTTTAAATTGACTTAACTCTTTTAAAACTTTAAAATAGTTTTACTACTGTCAAAACTTTTACGAAAGCTACACAGTTAGTAGCTCTCCCAAACAGTATAAGTGTTTCTATGCAAACTAATTTTATTTATACTTTAGTATCTAGAAAGTTCACTTTAAACTTTTAAAAACCATTCTTTGTTTCTAATAATGCATTAAATCTTGAAAATTTCTTCACAGAAACTACAAATTTCTCATGTACTCTTTAGAATGATACAATTTTTCCTACTGTAAGAACTCTCAAAATTTATTCCCAACTTTAAGACCTCTCGTATTAATAAGAATCTTGGATGTTAGTCTAAAAATATTTTAACAGACGGCTGAAATGTTAGAAATCAACATAATCTTCGAACTTTCATCTTAAGGCGCAGCCAGAAAACGGGAGAATTTGCTACTCAAAAATAGCATCTGTCAGAAGAAGAAAATGACAGCGATTTCCCCTGGAAGAAATTATGTGTACTTTATTCTAGTAATAGTTGTCTAGGATGTTTAGTGAATTTAAATAAATATTAAGTAATGCACCGGCGAAATGCGCGCATTCTCTGTGAATTTGTCTCTGTATTTTTATGTTATAACGTTCACATGCCCACAACAACAAACAGACTTTCCATAGATGGATTTCGTCTAAAATTTTATATATATCCATAGATTTTATGTAAAGAACACGCATCAAATTTCATCTGTCTAACTTGTTGCGTTTTTGAGTTATTATGTTCACATACAAACAGGAAGACATAATTCCAAAAATGATGTTTTCTGTGTCAGGGATGTCTCAAACTTGGAGTTTCATCTACACAGAGAATAATAATGGATAGCACTCGCCAATTATCGCGAGAAATTAAATTCACAAATAATCTTTCATTATGTGTGTTTACATATATATTCCAGCAGCATCTTATAGTCCAACACTAACTTCATATTTGGGATGTTCCGAAAGTAAGTTCCGTCATACTTTTTCTCAAGGAAACTTTATTACAATTCGAAACATACAATGGCATAACAAGATGCAAACGTTTGGCTATTTTTCCACATATTCGCCACCGACATTGACTTTCCATGAAATCAATTTCAAGAAAACATCCTGGTAAAAATCGGTGCCTAGAGAGCGAAGGATGTTCTTCACAGCTGCTGCACCCCTTCATTGCTTCGAAGGTGGCATCACGATATTGCTGACTTCAATGTAGGCAAAAGGTTAAAGTCTGATGGGGAAGGATCGGGGCTGTAGGCCAGCTGATCCAATGTCTCCAATCCCGACGACGAATGTGGTCTTCTGAGTCCCTTTCAGTATGGGTCTTGCATTATCATTCAAGAACAAAACCCCTCGAGGTTTATTGCCATTCTTGCAGTCTTGTGATCAGCGTGAGGTCCTTAGGCACCCACCTTCACTTTTTTCCTACATTGAAGTCAACACTATCGGAACGTCACATCCGAAGCAATAAAGGTGTGCAACAGGTTGTAAAATACTTCCTTCCCTCGCTGGGCGCCGATTTTTACCAGGATGCCCAGGAGCAGAATTATATGCAGTGTTCTGCAACATGACCTCAAACAGTTGGAAATGTTCTGCAGGCAGTTTGTCCAAATTTGGCGGATCACAATAAAATGCAAAATCGGCCACAATAAAAAAGGTATAACTATACTAATTAACCAGTAGAATCTTTATTATTCATTAATTTAAAAATTATATTAAAATTAATTATTTAAAACCAAGGCATACATTCAGATTTGAAATTCTGTCAAGGACTTTTGAAGTCAGATACTGCGACATTAATTGGGAAGTACTGTTCACAAAATGTTTATGAAAATTTGGCCCGTACATTGCGACAATGGTCGCTTTTAACAACTTTCTGACAGATTTATGGCCAGGTGGTGCACCATTGGAATAAATAAACATTCTTTTGTCAGTTGTTCCAACTGCTGCGTCATCCCCACATCAATTGAGGTGGGTCTTTTTTGAATAATTTTGTCGATTGTGGGTCCCCACGATTCACAAATTGCTTCCGACACGGGAATAGAAATATTAAATACTATAAATTTCATTAATCTGGGGATCTCTGATCCAAGCTCATTAATGGTCTTTTTTTAACAAAGCCTCAATCAGAAAAATGAACCACTTTTTCTGCACTTTTCAATATTTTTATAAATCTAGTCAATAAAAATAGTATACTCAAAGAACAGAGCTTTTTCCTATTCTTCTGTGTGTCGTACACATGGAAAAACAGATATGAGCATCATAAAATTTGAAAGAACTTCCAATTCTACTTTCTGATCAGAATTGACATCATTTTTGGAGGAAATCAGATATTCGAAATTAAACAGAACGTTTGTTCGTTTTATGATAATATCTTTGTCATCCTCTCTTTCAAAAAAATTCCGATGAAGGCGTGATGAAAACTCCCGATGGCTTTCTCGTAAGCCAAGCGATAAAGGAAAGTTATTTTTACCATTGCTTCAATCTCTGGAGACTGCGTTGCGCGAAACGTGAAGAGAGAAGGCATGGCATAAAGAGCGCCCCGCTTTGATTGTTCTGCAGAATCGCGTTTTTCTTTTCAAGGACGAAATGTTCTGCAAAGACCGCGTTTGTTCTGCGACATACGTTGCACTTTTAAGCACTTTCTCCTTCCGGGTCAGGATGGTTTCTTATAATTGATTTCACGGTACGATGTCGGTGGCGAATATGTGGAAAAATAGCCAAAAGTTTTGTATTTTGTTATGCCCTTGTATGTTTCGGATTGTAATAAACCTTCCTTGTTGAAAAGCATGACGAAACATACTTTCGGAACGTCCCTCGTATTTTCCGTTTTCACTGCATATCTAATTCGTGCTTCCGTGAATAAATTTATATGCCCTGAAGTGATTTTAATTTTGTTCATTTCGCTGTTAAACAGCTTTTATACCATATCTCATAACACCGAAAATCTTTAGATAACATTTTGACACATTTTTGCATAAAGGGAATAAATAAATTCATTAAACCAAAACATCAGTAGAGATAATAAACTTAAAAGTACAAATTTTTAGAAACAACTGTGAATTGAATCTTAACTGCAAAGTAATCCAATGGATAAAAGTCAGTAATTAGTTGCATTTAATTTCCTTGTAATATCTGTTAAATTATAATTATCTTCTTCTTGAAGAATTATTTATTGTCGAAATGTTTGAGGAATTCTTAGAAAAATTAGTTTGATTTAACGTGCAATTTTTTTCACAAATCTTATCAATACTGTTTAATGATTAAAACCATTTCAGTAAACAACGTATTATTGACTTCAAATTAAGAGACCAAGGAAACTGAATTTCTGAATTTTTCAGGAATCCTGTAGCCCAGAAAATGACCGAAATGTGCATTTTACACAAAAGAAAATCAATCCTTTCACTCCCCATCGCATAATTTCTAGTCTGACATCTCTTGGGTAGACAGCCTAGAATTGGATTCTAAGCAAATAAATAAATCCATTCATGAGCAATTTGACCATTGAAGCGATTAGCTGGTTTTAGTTTTGCTTCTATTTTCGTAGATTATGAAGTCATGTTCAAATTCAATCATAACGGACGTAAATCCTTTCTTGAATTAAAACTTCCCAACAATATCAATATAACAAAATTTAGCAACTGAATATTTTTGAAGAGAATCGGATTAATCACCAACAGTTTGAGTATTGAAGGTATTAATTGGTTTCAGTTAAATTCCTATATTTCGAAGGCAATTAAAGAACCGTTTCAAATTAAACTATAATGGACGAAAAATCCTTTCTTGAAAATTCTCAATCAATATTCCCATAAAAAAATATTAAACAACTGGTATATTTCCCAAGAAAGTCATCCGAATCACAAACAGTTTGTGCATTGAGATGAATAAATTATTTTATTTAAATTTCTCTTTCGTAATCATCAAAGTCACTGTCTTAAATAAAATCTTTACAGAAAGTAAATCTTTAGTAGACAATTCCTAGCTAACAGTTCCATAACAAAATTAAACAAATTCATATTTTTCAAGAAAATTATTCCAATCACAAACAGTTTGAGTAATGAAGTGATTAGCTGATTTTAGTTAAATTTCTTTTTCGTAGGCAACAAAATCACTGTTTCAAATTAAACTATAAAGGACGAAAAATCCTTTCTTTAAAATTCTTAATCAATATTCCCATAAAAAATATTAAACAACTGGACATATATTTCCCAAGAAAGTCAGCCGAATCACAAACAGTTTGAGCATGAGATGAATAAATCAATTTATTTAAATTTCTCTTTCGTAATCAGCGAAGTCACTGTCTTAAATAAAATCTTAACAGAAAGTAAATCCTATCTTTAGTAGACAATTCCCAGCCAACAGTCCCATAACAAAATTAAGCTGTTTATTTTTCTAAGAAAATTATTCCAATCACCAGTAGTTTGAGTAATGAAGTGATTAGCTGATTTTAGTTAAATTTCTTTTGCGTAGTCAACTAAATCACTGCCTGAAATTAAATTATAATGACGGTAAATCCTATCTTTAATTGAAAATTTACCGCCGATATTCCCATTACAAAATTAAACAACTGTATATACCCCAGAAAAATCAATCGAATCGATAGCAGTTTGAGTGATGAAATGATTAGCTGATTTTAGCTCAACTTTTATTTCGTAGACAACTAAGTCACTGTCTGAAATTCAATCAAAACGGAGGATAAATCCTGTCTCGAATTGAAAAATCGCGATCAGCATTCCCATAGCAAAATCAAGCAACTGTATATTCCCCAGAAAAATCAATCGAATCCCTAGAAGTTTGAGTACTGAAGTTATTAGCTGGAGTTTTTTTTCGTATTTTGCAAAGTCGCCGTGTGATATTAAATCACATCAGACCGTAAATCCTATCTTGAGTTGAAAATTCCCGATAAAAATCCCCATAATAAAATCAAGCAACTGTATATTTCCCAAAAAAAGTCAATCCTTCACCTACCTGGCAGTAAGGCCATTGGGATTAAGAGCGCTAACATAGAGGACACATAGAGGCTAGACGAAAGTATCATAGAGGACAGGAGTCAGCCGCACACCATGCGTGTCTCCCGATCCCGATTCTCTTAGAGCCCCGTTCCGTTCCCGAACGCCGGAACAGACGCACTGATCAGCGACACGGCGATGAAGGGCTTTTCACTCGAAAAGGTGGGATGGGGTGGTCCCACGACTCGAGCGCCCCGGCCGACCTGAGTGGTTACACTATCGGAGCGTGGACTAATTGCTTAGAGCGGCGTTGATCGTCGCGAAGATGGGGACTTCCGTCTAAATTAAGGCATTTAATCCCTCCCCAAAGTGTCGCGGGTGAATATTATTAGGAAAGTCAGCTTGTTCGTTTCGGTGAAATAGCTGTGTGAAGCTTAATTGTTACTGTTGAGCGTAATTTTGTGTTAACGTTTAAAGGAAGTGACGGTGTTGATAGGGTTGTGGATGGTTGCGAGGAAGCTGTGATTGGGGAATGGGTAATTTGCTTTGTTGTGTAAATGGAGCTTTTATGTTTTAAATTCTTACTCGCAGGAAAGGTTTCGCGTCGATATTATTTTTACTTACCGTGAATCAAGTTCAGAAAAGGAAGTCAACGTCGTATCTGAAAAGGGGCTAATTTCATTGAACATGAATGTGATGTATTGGGTTGAGTAATAATTTGTGAGCAAATTTGTTCAAAGTTAAAAGTGCGCCAAGAAATAACACTCACTGGCAAAAAATATTTTCTATGATTTAAAAAGCAATTTGATGCTCTACAAGTTAGGGCATTTTGATTTTTAAAAATTTTATTCATTTTTTTGTGTTTCAAATCATTATAATGGAATATAAAGTGGATAAACTGCATTTTAAACAGCACTTGCCTTTTGCATGTGATCGATAATTTTTTTATTTAACAGCCACCCCAACCCAGCCTACCCAGAAGGGTGTAAGGCCGTAATTAAGATATTAAAACCGCCAACCATTTTACTGTGTGAGGAGAGGGAACAATCTCCCAAAATTTTGACAGCCCTTTTGTTTTCGTTCTCCAAAAAACATGCTGATAAATGAAAAGCATTTCAATCAATTTCTTCGTCAAAGGACCAGTTCGAATTGCCTGTCATCATTTGGTGTCTTTAAACGTTTCGCCATTTTGGTCGATTTCGTCTCTTTGTTGGTTTCAATTTTCTCATTGAATATATTTTTTTCTTTCGCTTTTGCTTTCGTTAAAATATTAGGAGAACCGATTAAGTCTTTTAAACTTTCAAAATTTCTTATTTTGCGCAACATTTTTTTTCAACATTTTGCTTTTCTGTTCTATTCTATTGTTCCTAAACCGGCAATTCTTTAATGTATTAGTGACGTTACTAGGTTCCTAGTTCTTATGCTGAAATTATCATTGAATTAATTCAGAATTTTAACGATTTTTTTAAATTTTGAACTAATTTAATTTAATAAGTAGATTTTCATTAATAACTATCGCTTTTTATAGTTGTCATATTATTTAAATGTTTAAGACTAGTTTCATTAATATTGACAATTAAGACGCTTTCAATTCAGTGGTTTTTACCTAATATGTGAATTTCACGTGCATGCAAATTATAGAAAGAATTTAAGTATTCTTTGAATTTAGGATCAAGTATTCTAACGTTAGGAATACTTGACCACATGTGATTTCATGAAATATCTTTGTTTTATGATCAAATGGTATATATATGCATATTAAAATAAGTACATTTCTAATTCTTAAAAACAAATCCATTTATGATGTTAACAATAAATATATTCGAGAAATATAAGAAAATTAAAGCTAGCTTCAAGTATCCTTAATTCCCCCTAACTACGTGACAAATTTGATATCTCTAGGTTCAATGCTCTGCCCTGTAGAGCATGTCGAAAGATTTTTCTAACGACGCATCAAACAATTTACCGATAGTAAGCCAACCTATATGCATTATCATGTTAAGGGTCCAACAGCAGATGTCCTGAAATCTCTTTTTGGAATGATGAATTGCTGTCATCATGAGATTGCTGGACAAAGCTGCCCAAAACAGATGCTGACTGATCTGTTCATGTACAACCCTAGGGAATTCCAGGTTAAAACCTTTAGTAATTCTCCAATAAAAGGCACATCTCTTTCATAACAAGTGTGGTTCTTTTATTGTATGCTATTGCTTCTGTATCATGTTAGCCCAGACACCAGACACCCTTGTACGGCAACATTTCACGCTCCTGAACAGCCAAGTACCACATCAAGAAGTAATTGAAAAATCAGTTGCAAAATTAGATCTTTACATGTCTGAAAAAGTCAAGTTAAATAAAAGTGTTTAAGATGAATTTGTCTTCTTATTAAATTAACTAACTTTGTCAATTGCTTATTAAATACACTACACATACATTAATTACACATAAAGAATATCTAAATATAATAAGCTTAAAATTAACCAAAGAACACGTGTAATCGTAAGTAAGTTTAAAAGTAATGATGTAAGTGTATTAAGTTAAAAAGTAATCTTTCTTAATAAATTTTCAATGCAGTCAAAAATTAAATAATTATACGAAACACATTTTAAAATAATAAGCCTAAAATTAATCAACCAGCACGTATGGACGTAGGTACGCTTAAGATTGATGAGCCGTAAAACATAGGATCCCGTAGGGACTCAATTACACATTACTTCATTTTTAAGCTTTAATATACAATCTATTTTGTCTTCCTTATGCCACATCGGGATCTAAATTTTTTTCATGGTTAATATTTACTTTTCGTGGCGCTTGGATTTGCCTACGGCTTTTTAGATTTTTCCTGGTGACCTTTAAAACACTCTAAATCCTTTGGATGAGTGGGCGTGGGTTTAAATAATATAAAACAATTAATATATTTTTAAAGCAAATAAAAAGGTAAATTTCGATCAGTTTGAAGCATGATGGTAAAAGCAGTCTTTCAAAAATAAAAATTATCCGGATATGTTTATGGCAATATTGAATATTTCTCGCCAACGTGTCTTCAGTGGACACTATCCCCTAAATAACATCACGTCTGTACATGGTAATAAATTGCTAGATCATAAATAACTTTCACACAACTGATATTAATATTGTATGCCAAAGAATAGAAAAATGGAATAAAAAGAGTGGGAAAAGGAATACTTTTCAGACAACAGATATAAATCTTAGGTGCCATAGGAACACAAGGAATGAAAGAATAACGAAATCGAAATACATCAGAAAGGGTGGACAAAATTTATTTTAGTAAGCTCGGTTCCAGCAAGATTTCTTAAATTATGGGTAGCAATGCAAATGATTCTTGTCATACGATGTTCCTGCAGAGAAATCATTCACCCATTTATACAGATTTTTCAACATTTGTATGAAAGCGCAATGAAATAAATCATTTTATATTACAACATTTTATGATAATTTCTGACCAGCAGTTTAAAATTGAATTTGTACTCAAACGTAACACCCATATAGCATGTTACTTTTGTAGTTTGATTTTGCTCTATGGCGGCTCATGTATGAGCAAAAAAAATTTATTCATATGTAAAGTATTAAAAGCTTTTTAAAAAACCTATCTATACAGTGTGTCCTAAATTTTCACACATATCACACAATAATTATGAATCATAAACATGAAAATTTGAAAGCTCGAATTAATGTGGAATCTTATCAGTGATTGGAAATGGTAAATTTTGTTAATTATAGTCCAAGTACTGTCGATAATGTCGAACTGTAAACGTCTTTGGTTATATCAGCAGTTATTTGCTAATATTCTCCTTTATTGGTTACTTTCAATTCATCGTTTGTAGCTGGGCTTAAGATAAAAGCGTCATGTTTCCAGTGCCCCCTCAAAAGAAACTATCATGGTGAGATACAGTGAGTGTGAAATTGAAAACGCAATAAATACTCCCTTTTCTTTAATCATGTGTTCAACAGACTTCTATCAACATCGACGGCCAATTAGCCACGCACACGCACGCACCCACACACATATGTATGTTACCGGCAATATATGAAATGGCCTAAGAATACCTAAGCATTTTATAGAATGCCGGGCGGTTTTATGCAAAGTATGAAGTATGAGATTTATTACATACTTTTCTTAGGCATTTTATATAATACCTAGGCATTCTATAGAATGGCAAATGCTATTTAGGCAAAGTATGAAAAAAAAGTTCATAATAATGCTATTATTTAAAAGACGTACATTCCTCAAAAATACAAATGTTATTTAGAATGAAATGAAAGAGTACCATTAAAAAATATTTTATTCAAAATTTATTATTTTGAATTGAAATTAATTTTATCTCTTATGTAATCGAATCGGCGATATATTTCATACTTCGCCGGTTTGTCATTTGGCATTCTATAGAATGCCTAGGATATGTATGAAATTTTAATAGTCTCATACATTGCCTGCCAGCTTTCGGCATTCTATAAAATGCCTAGGTATTTTATAGAATGTCTGTTTTCATACATTGCAGGTAACATATATATAACAATAAACGCACAAAAATTATTGTAGTTGTGTATCATTTCAATTTTTCAATTTTTGTATTTGTTTTAATTATATATAAATATATGAAGAAAGAGATATAACCGTTTTTCATTCATGCAAACATTCTTTAACCCTCTGCTGCTATTTTTTTAACGAAGTAGGATACAAAATGCATTTTTTTGTTAGACACTTGAAATCTACATACAGTTGGCGAATTCACCCAAATATATGAAATTTAGTGGACAATTAATCCTATCTGTCGACCAAAACAAGATTAAAAGTCTAAATGCTGCAAAAATGAATTACTGAAACAGCGGGATACGCTTTTGAACAGAGGTAAGAAGCGCATGCCCGCGGATATCTCTGGATGAGCAAATTTGCTACAAATATGCTGTCCGTGGAAATCGCTGGATAAGCAGTAAGAGAGTTAAATAATCTACACACACAGTTGCTACTACTGCTATGCTAATAAATACTTATATATACTGCAGATTTGATTGATTATAAGCAAATAAAATATTAATATTAAATGTAAAAACATAAATTATTAAGAATAAGATACACCCAAAGCTTCTGGAGCGAGCAAAATTCAGCAAGCAACCAATTTTGGGTGAATTTACTTGACTTTTGTTGTAATCTCATACAGAAAAGTATTCCTGTTGTTGTTTTGAATCCTCTCAGATGAGTGACGCCTTAATAAAGTTTATCTGGTGTATTGCTTAAACTTATTCATTGTTCAATCTTAATTTCTAAAGAATTTTCATATTGTCAGGTGTTTTTGTTTGATTGATTATGATTGACTTAATCATAAGTGCATTACAGTCAACTCATGCTCAGAATACACATGTCAAATTGGCCGAGCCAATTTCATTTCGTAAATCCGTCCGCATCTTGTAGGAGGAAAATACAACGTGGAGCTAATCAAAACATAAAAAAATGTGCAGTTATAAGGATAGTAAGTAGCATGCACAGTTATGTTTATCTTATCACTGTTTCGTCTGGTTCATGAATCTATTGCGAATTTAATATTATATGGATTTCATTCCTTCTTATAAAGAATAAATTGACAAGGTAAGCCAAGTGAAAAAGTATACTACTTGAAAAAGATGAAGCTGTGAACTTTACAGCGCCTTAATGCATGACACAATGAAATATTATACTTATTTTGGAATAGCACAGTATTTTGAAGCGTTCATTCTTATTCTTTCACACCTGAAAGAACTGCTAACTTATTTAAAGCACAAATGCTATGTTAGTCTAGTGTGTGTGCGCGCTTTCTTTTATTTCCATTCAAATATGCACAATTCTTACTTCTTTTGAAAACTTCCCAACACAAATACAACTGCGCAAGATCTATTCTCTCCCAGGTAAGGGAAGAATAAGATAAAATATTACTTCTTTATCTGTTACCCAAGTCCTATAAATCTAGCTTTTATATTATGTTGGCGGGTAATGTGGCCATATATCACCTCGGGAATGAAATACTAAAACCCAGCCTGCTTCTTTTTTCAGTTCCGAGAATTGAACAAGTTTTTTTGGGAAATTCCACTTTATGCTTTATCCCAGATAACAGATTGAAACTAAAACACTAATCTCCCACCAATTTAACAAAATGCCTTGGTAAAAAAAATTGCTTCTTGTTAGAGTGCTGGAATAAAATTCTATCGGGATTTTCGGGTTTAGATTAATAAATATACAAAAATGAGAGAAAAAGATCTACTAATGTCCATTCTTTCGTTCGAAGTTAATTGCCATATATGTAACTCTAAGCAATGCCATTACTTTCGGTTCTATTAGAGTGGTCTGGATTCTCGCCGATAGTCTTAATGTCATTCAATACTTCAGGCTCTGGCGAAATATATACGATAAAACTAGCATCATCATTATAAATGAGCTTTACCTTTACAATTACCCTACACTTTATAATAAGCCCGGCGATCTCTCAGATCATATGCCCATTTTTTATGTACATTATCTTTAACTTCAGTTTTTATAATTAAGCATATAATTATATTTATTTCTGTACTTATTACTTAATTTCCGCAATGTTGCGAATGTATTCCCCAATTTCTTGTAAATCTTTCTCGTCGCAAAGATTGTTCCTTTTGAATGCAATCGTGATACCAGAAAAATTAGCCGCATCATTTTAGACAATCGTTCTCAATTTATAACGAAAATTCGCTCAAAAAATAAAAGTCAACTTTGTATCAATCAATTAATAAGACTTAAAATATTTAAATACAAAAAATAAACAAAGAGGGAAAAGTTCAAATTAAGGCGTAGTGATCCGAGAGATCAGGATTGTAGTTTCTTGCCCTTGGTGATGGGCGATTGATGCTGAAATTTCATCAATCCTTAAAGGTCTGCCAAGATAATTATACTGCGGATGTGGGGAAATAGGAAATCCCCTAAACTACGCAACGAGATGTTCACTAGCTTTAACTGGAGGTAACATTCTATCCTTTAACAGCCTCATCTGATAATACAGGGAACCAATCCCACAATTCATAGTCCATTGGTGGAAGAACGCCCTATCCAGTAAACTCTCAAGACGAAATTTAGATCGTCTCATCAAATTCCTAGCGACTAACGAAGACCTAATTAAAAGTCAAAATACAACACCGTCGCAGACTTCAGCCTAAAAATAGACACTTCCACAGATTCACCTCCCGGAATCAGAAATTCTATGAATACCCAGTACCCAGTCGAGCAGCAGAGCACCCTAACTTAAGAAAAGCACCTATCCAGCACCAAATCTTCTTCAGTAATTTATTTGAAAAATTCACCCTTCACATCACTGCCAACCCTGGAGTAACAATTCTCAGTTAATATTTCAGCTATCCCTAAGTAAAAGTAACAAGACAGAAGACAAGAAACAGTACCGCAATCTGTGGGAGGGTTGCGACAATAATCCTCAATGTAGCCGGTTGTAATATATTATCTATTTTTCTTTAACGTCGCATCGAACAACACTAACAGCCCCGAATCAGGAGCTGCAACTGTATGCAACAATGTAACTGGAGGTAACATTCTATCCTTTGACAGCCTTATCTGATAATTCCTCTTGTATATAGTCTATATTATATTCGGATTGTAACTCTTTATGTATTATTATATCGTTCTCTATTTATGTTTAGTTTGTTCCCGTTTGTGTGTTTTTTATATCTCTTGATGTATTTTTTTGCTTTTGCTTTTCAATAAAGTTTTACGCATACCCATCAAACCGACAGGGAGGAGTCTTGGCTCTGAGTTCGGGGGTATGCTGTGGTATTATGCCAAGATAATTAAAGGAGCATGAAATAATTTTTAACTTTTAATTTTATTCAAATAAATTTAAAATTAATTCATATCATATAAATTTAATTCATTCATTTTTAATTTTTTAATTCAAGAAGAATGCAAAATATACCGAAGCGAACTAAAACTAACTGTAAGTTAAGCTGTTATCGGTCTGCTCTGTAATATATATATCCATTAATTCCGTCACTGACCAGTTTCTACATTGAACTGATGATAAATAATATAACTTGATTGCATCCACCTTTGCAGAGATGTAAAACGGCAGATATACTGGTGCGGTGGTGGGCATCTCAGGTGTTGAAATGAGCAGATTGTAGATTGATTTAGTGACCATAAACATCATAACTTCTTGGTGGAGAAAACTTTTCCTTATGTGTCTCAGCTGCCCGAGTAACTAGTCCTCCCTGATCATATCTTCTCTTCTTTGAAACTGTGCAGATTTAATTTACCTACAAAACCTCTTCTGTGTTGTTAGTTTTTAAGGAGAGCCTTTTTTTATATATGAATAAGAGAATGCAGTTTCTTTTTTAATAGCCTCCTTTGGCGACCAGCTTTTTCATAAAGAGATATTGG
>BGPR01001705.1:454-12137 GCA_013235015.1 Araneus ventricosus
ACGAAATGAAGTTATGGAAGAAGTTTATGTCCGAAGTTTTCCACTGACCGATTGACTTCTGAGTCATCCGTGAGTTTTTGATTTCCGTTTTTCCGAGAAATCCAGATCGTTCTGTGGACCCGCTATTGTACTGTCTCCAATTTTTGAAGGAAATGGAACAGGAAGTCGGTAAAAATGGAAGAAGTATTTCAGGACTGAATGTTCTTCTTGTTTTCTGTTAAGTTGTTTTCGGAAAATCATTTCTGAAGTTGATTAACGTTGGGAGATGAAATGGCAGGAATTGAGTTTTGTTTTGAAAACAGAAAGAAATGTAAGAAATTTCTTCCTGGATTGTGTTACGGATGTTATAGAATTATCTTTCTGGTGATGAAGTATGGCATTTAAAGTACGCTAGCACTTAAATTCCTTTGATTTCTTTTATTATAAACATAATATTTTACCATTTTCTTTACAACCTATTAATATATACAGAAAAATTTAAATTCATTTTGTCATTAGATTAAATTAACTGCTGAAAAAAAAATTTCCTCCATGCCTGATCACCAGAAAGTTAAAAAATGTTTTATTCTTAACACAAATGTAATGAAAAATCTAGATAATTACATAGAACTAAATTTTTAAAACTGTTGCAAAACTATACCAAAAACAATAAATTCAGTAACAGTAAAATCAATAAGTTTTTCAAGCATAGTGGCTTTTTTATTATTGTGATAATAACGCTTAAATTTCTGATTAAATTGTTGACAGTAATGCCAGAACTTCTGCTTGCTATGTTCTTGTTTGTCCTATGTACAAACAATTCAATGTTTACACAACATTTTTTCATTAAAACGAGAAACTGAAATTAAGACTTTTCACGCAGTGATAGTTGCTATTGCAGAATGTATAGAAAATTTCCACCAAATCCGAGGAATCAAACTCAGAATTTCATTTCTAGTAAGATAACCCAAAATAGACCTTTTTTATTTTTTAAGCACTTGCAGATATATTTTTCAATTGTATATATTTTTTATTTGCAATTTACATAAGATTATTCACGTCAAGTATGAGTAGAAGTGAAGCAGAGAGTATTCGCTGAGTGTGCTCAAGTCTGCATAGCAATATTTGCGCACATTCGGTCTACTGAATTATAAGATACAAACTAAGAGCAAAGAAGTATTAAACTCCCAAGATTTGTACTAACAATTAACACAGTTGGCAGTGATAACTTACAAAGAAAATAAGGTCAGTAAGAAGTGTCTTATTTTTTAAACCAAAAACATACCCGATGGACGGATTTTATAAGAAAACTGGGTACAAATTATTAATAATAATTGAGTTAATATCAAATTTTAACCTTTCAGCGGGCGTACCTTCTATACCAACTTGAAAGGTCGCGCTTATGTCATACACTGCTGTGCAAAAATTATGCACAGTTTCGTAAAATGAGAGAAATTTGCAATTAATGCGAAAGCTTTGGTTTGAAATCAGTTGTGTAGAATTGTGTGAGGAGCTAAGTGATGAGGAGTTTCCCACAAATGTATACTTTCGAAACTTGAATCTTTCGAACAGTAACATTGAATTTTAGGAATGTTGAATATCTTGAATACCAGTGTACACTTACGAATTAAATACACTATTTAAATTGCATTTCGTCGATAACCATTCGAAGATTCGAGTTTATAAAATATCATATCAGTTTGCGCAAGAACCCTCACCACTTAGCTTCTCTCAAAGATAAATTCAAATTCACCGACATCCTTCTGAATTTTAACGGGAGTCAACTGGAATTTATATATAAGTTGCTTTATATATCTGGCTTTGAAGTTATAAAAGAAAAAATTACACTGCGTCTCGCACATGCGCAGTAAAAAAGTATTTTCTACAAATACTCATATTTATACTAATATTCAACGTATTTACTTCAAAGTTTAATACAATATTTCTGTAACATATTGTCAAGTGTTCTGAAAATTTCGAATAATTTGAATGAAAACTCTGCATGTTATAAGCAAAACACACGCGGAAAAATTTGGGATTTTTAAAGAAACATTTATATCTTCCCAAATATTTGTGCTATGCTTACGAAAATGCATGTAAATATTATGCACATTAAACCATAACCATTGATAAAAGTTACATTTCGTTATCAGCTTTCTGTGAAACAGGATGGGTGAAACTCCATTTTCGCCTTCATCCCTTCCTGGTGGTCCCCTAATTGCCCTCGTTATCGAATCTTCACTATAATATGCTTATGACAATCTATTGAATGTCACACGATTCTCCAGAACTGATTTCGAAACATAGTTTCCGTATTAATTGCAAATTTCTCGCATTTTACGAAATGTTCCTTAACTTTTGTATGCCAGTGTATTTCACATGTATTAATTTGAGAGCAGTTAGCACCTTTTTATTGCTGTGCCTCTTAAAAAAGCAGAAAAAAATTAAAACGATCCACCCTAATGCTCGCGTCCCCATTTAGTGTTATCACGCCCCCTGGGGGGGGGCACCCCACAGGTTGAGAATCGCTGCTCCAAGGGAATGAAGCGGATAAAAACTATGTGAATTCTTGTGCGTTAAAGGGGAGGACGCAGCTGGGAATTCGTAACTTTGCAAGAAAAGAAACCAAAAATTATAACCGCAAATCACATGTTTCAATGCCAACGTATTTACTTGGAATTTTAATAAAATACTTCTGTAACATATTGCCGAGTTTTCTGTAAGATTCGTATAATTTAAATGAAGACTCTGCATGCTATAATAAAAAGAAACTTACTGGAAAATTCAGGATTTTTTAAAGAAACCTTTACGTCTTCCCGACTAGCCATGGTATTTTTATAAAAGTGCATGTAATCAATGAGAATAGAACACAAAACAATTAATGAAAGTTTCGAATAGTTGCAAACTTCCAAGGGAAACGGGGTGAGCAGGAATCTCTTTTCGTCTTCATCAATTTCTGGTTGGTCCCCTAAACGCCCTCGTGGCAGAAGCTACAGTGCAAAATGTGTATGATGCTCGAAGATACGTTATTGCAAAATATCAGTTTTTAAAATGTTAATTATTAAAATTACGTTGGGATTTCGTAAGGGTTAATAAGTACAATTATTTTAAACAAACTTTATTCGAAAAAGAACGGAAAAATGTAAACATAGAACACACAAAAAAATAAATAAAATGACCAAACAATTATTTGAATGACGTGAAAACAAAATAAATAAAATTGCCAAATTTCACTAATGAAATTCAAATTTTCAAGAACTAAAGAAAATAAGGACAGAAAAAAAACAACTGGAATTTTGATATAAAGTGCAAGAAGTCAGTTTTATAGTTTCATATTCATTTGATTGCAACGGTCACTGATACCTCTGAAATGCAAACAATAGATTCGAAGAGTCCTATTAACTCCTTGAATTCCAAACGATTACTAACAGTTCTTCGAAAGGAGCTTGAAGGATAGCCAAGTTCATGCTTTCGTAGAATCTTTTGGTAAAAAGTTATAAACCGAAGTTCTTCTCTGGTGTATATCTCACACATGCTCGCCCGCTGGAAAGTTAAAAAATATACACTCAGATTATATAATAAGTATATGCGATTGCCTATTCTGTATTACAGATTTTAATTGAGCATTACATTTAGAAAAAAATTATAGTTATAAATCTAAATACCCATATCTTTTTTTGTGAATTTATAACTAGTTAACTCAAAAAGAAAGGGAAACAGTTCTTTCTCTCTTACATAACCGTATGTTGTGTTTGTATTTCACTAGTTTTTTTCAGTGATAGTTAAAAGTAGGAAGCTCTCGCTCATTTTTTTCGAACATTTATACCGGAGTGACTAAATAGTTTGTATAACAATAATTTATAGTCATCTTAAATACTTTTTAAATAATATTTTTCGTGAATCCTAAATAATTTATTAATCCTAATAAATTCCTAAATAACTTTTTCTTGAATTTTTGGCTAGTTAACCCTTTCAAGTTCACTACATGTTTTGCTTTGAAAATTACTAAATTTATTTCAAAAATGAATATTAGACATGTAGTTGATCATAAATATGTAAAAGGAAAAAAAATTATCATTTTTTATTTTCAAGAAATTTGTGGTTTCACAGTCACACCAATGAAAGGTAACGGGCTATTTTTCCTTCCAATAAGTTTTCATCGAAATGCAATTTAAATTATGTATTTAATTTATAAGTATACGTGAGCATTTAGGATATTCAATATTCATAAAATTCAATATTACTTTCGAAGATTCTATTTTAAAAATTACCAATTTGGGCAAGAATCCTCATCATTTTGTTTCTCTTAGAGATCGAAAGCAATTTAGCTCTTGAAATTCCTATATCTTTGTGAATACGAACGGTATTGAACTGGAATTTTTATATAAGTTGGCCTATATGTCTGGCTCTTAAGTTATGAAAGAAAAATTACTTTACGTTTCGCCCATGCGCAGTAGAAACATGCTCCATGTGCGGTTTCATTACGAAACCAATGAAAGCGAAAGGGTTAACTTAAACACAAAAAGAAAAAAAAAGTTATTTTCCTCTTACGTTATCATAGGGTGTATTATATATGTATTATGTCATGACTATATTTCATTAGTAATTTTTTCAGCAAAAGTTAAAAGCAGAGTGCTTTACCTTTTTTTTCTGAAAATATATATCTCAGTGACTCAATAATCCATTTAGCGATAATTTATAGACTTTCTAAATATTTTTTATTAATCTAGCGATTACTGTTTAACGGTTATTTTACTGACAATTTAGAAAGCCACCACATTTCTTACCACAGACATCTGGAGATTAACAGATAATACGAGAAATAACACTTAGTTTGTTCT
This sequence comes from Araneus ventricosus, assembly GCA_013235015.1. NCBI lineage: Eukaryota > Metazoa > Arthropoda > Arachnida > Araneae > Araneidae > Araneus > Araneus ventricosus. Next base: position 5,275 of record BGPR01001705.1, read on the forward strand.
AAGTACCATTCTCTGATTGAGGACCATTTTTTAAAGTCGTAAAACTGTCGCAAAGAAAGATTTATGCTTGTTGGAAGAATTCTCAGCATTTTTGTAAGGTTAGTAATAATGGTCTAAGTCATTCTTGAGCACTTGGTTGAAGAAATTTGCTTCCTGAATAATTAAATACTTCAAAAGATATACGTTTTTCTTCATATTTTTACAGTTGAAACAAATATGAAGGCTTCCAAAAATTTTTATGAAAGTATTTTGAGAGGGGAATCAAGTCTAATATATAGGCTTTCTTTAAGATTTGTTTTCAAAATTGCAAGTACTTTCAAATTAAAAATGTAACTTCGTGAATTTGAAACGAAACGAAGATTTAAAGAAAATTAGTTGTTCTATGATTATCCTCTATTTTGAAATAACTTATCCGTTTTAAGAACATAAATTAAATAATAAGAATTAAGCGGCAAAATCTCACTGAATATGAATTATCATTGGCGAGAAACAAAATTATTACGTTATTTACTCTCTAAATGAACAAGCTACAATGAAGCTATATTTTATGATTAAATATGAGTTTATTTCTTCATTCCATAAGATGTATGAAAGAAAGAAGATATCAGTTTATCAGAATTTAAAACAATGGCTTATCATATTAAAGAACTATGCTATCTATTTTTCAACTAAAGCCAGAATCAAATAGATAGAAATAATTTTACAATTTTTTTAAATTGTAGATGAGTGGAAAAATAATGGTTTTCCAAAATGAGTAATTCTTTTTCAATTTATGCTATCTTTTACATATTCTTTTATTTTTTTATTTTCAATTCCTGTTTCGAATTGCGAATAAATCAATCTTTGAAACCAAGAGCAAAAATTTAGTCTTCAGTAGAATAGATATGAAAATTGAATTAAAGTATTATTTATAAAAAAATTATCACACACATGAATCAAAATAAAATTAATCATGATTGCTAAATAATTACTTATTTTTGATATGTGATGTAAAATCCCATTTTTAGAGAATGCATTAATCTGGTAGAATTCAAAAATTATATTTCCTGTTATTAACATCATTAACCTGTATATATTTGCGAGTAAGTAGCAAGAAGTGAAATATTATAAAATGGAACATATATCGATAAATATCTATTTTGCTTCAAAACTTAGCATACATAGTGCAAGTCAAACCGATGTTAGCAAGGAATATGGTATTGCAAAAAGTATATGTTAGATGAAGAATGTTTATTCCTTATTGTGCAAGCTTAATTTATACTAATAACCTTTCGATTATACCCAAATAAAGTATTTCTTTCTGAAATAGACAAATGGGAGATAAAGCGTCTTAAGCTCAAAAATAAAACTAATTGTAATCTTTGTATTCTTAGCCAAGAATACTTAGATTTCAGGTCTCAAATTCAAAAATAAAAGAAGGTTTGATCTCTGTATTCATAGCTATTATTATATAGAAAACGCAGTAACTCAGTTAATAGAACTGCAGGGATAAATGTACTAACATAAAAATTTACTAAGCCGTACCAAATAAGAATTCCATATTTTCTAGGGCGTTCTATTTCCGGAATTTTTCTAGAAAACAGCAGTTGAAAGAATAAATTTTTCAGAAACAGAGAGCATATAAGTAAACCTATTTTATTTATAGAAGCTTAATAATGTCAACCCTAAGCTATACCTAATCCCGGAGCTCTGAAGTATTTTGGGAGCCACTACTCAACGAATGCGGTTCGATCCAGCTATCGCCCAGATAGATCAGCAGTTTGATCCCTCCCGTCCACCGCAATTGATTCAGTAACACAAGACTTTCTAGACCATTTCAATTTCTTCCTTTTTGACCATTTCTTAAGAAATTCTATATAATGCTTTGGTTTGCATTTAGTAAGTTTTCTCTACTAATAATAAAAGAGAATGTGTGTGTCTGTGTGTGTGTTGGCGCTCTGCAGTACAGACCGCCAGAACTAGAGCAACGAAATGTGGTACAAACATACTTTGGAGGGTGGGAATGTGAACATCGGAGCCCTTTTATAGAAATTTTAACTAATCAAAAATTAAACGAAATTTTTGCGTTTTTCCTTAATAACTTCCGAAACTATTACAGCACAAAAATCATTTTATCGCCATCTAAAAGTGCAAAGTATTACCTTTCCAATGATATGAATTAAGTTGACGTATAATGTATTCTCTAATTTTAATAAATTTTTTCAAATATTTTTTGCATAATTTACAACAATACTTTTCATTGTTGCAACGCAATTAAAACCATTTTTATTGTTTAAACTAATATTTATTTGCATGTTTCTCTTCCATTGTTGAAAGCTAAGGTAATATCTTAATGTTTATTGATATGTTTCAATCAGTATAATTTCATCCAGATAACATGATGCTGGACGCAAAATGTGCGGTGACATTTTAAAGTTAAAAACAAATGCATATTTTGCAAGAGGAATAAGAGAGTAAAGTTGATGCCAATAACGGGCAATTGCATACTATATGACACAAACAGTTACTCGACTCCATTAGGGACGTTCATGCAAACAACGAACATAATAGGTGCAAGGCTATTGAAAGAACATGGGCTAAATAGCTATCAAAATTTGAAATTTAAAGTTACTTTTTTCAGGGAACCATGAATATCAATTTATACAAAAAATATTCAGTTTAAATTATATTCCCGGCGAACAATCTGGTCGCCGAAGACGGCTAGTAATTTAATTAGAATACTATGGTCTTAAATTGTTAAGCAGGTAGACCTTTAAAAAGTTCAAAATGGAACATCAGTCTAACTAAACTAACAAAGAATGCTAATTGATTAATTATTTGGCTTAAGTTTTTTGTGTATTTGAGAACCAAATAGTGTTATTTCTCTCACAGAATATCATAAAAATGCTATTAAATTATTTTTATTCGATAATGCTTGACGGTATAAATTATACTATAATCAAATAATAAATTATATCATAAACAATTTGAACATCTGTTCTAATAATATATTTTTTACCAATTTTTGTAATCACATTAAATACAGTGCATATTTTCAAGTTATATCTGCCTACTTTTCCAAGTCGAGTTTTAGTTTAGTTTAGTTTAGTTTAGTTATATTAACGTCCCGTTTTGAAGCAACACGAGGGCTACTTTTCCAAGTCGAATAACTTCATTTTCCAGAATAATTTCTAGAACATCTGAAATTTGCTAATTATATTCCCCGTGATTTTTTTTGAAACAGATATCACTATTATCTGGAACCTATCCATTTTTTACGATAAAATATCTAAATAATAAGTGAAAGAATATTAATTAGAAATAATTCAATGAAACGTTATCATCATAAGAGGAGAATACCTGAACTGTGGTTTGGCGAAATTAAAGACTACCATAAAAACTGAAATCTATAACTAAACTTTAATAACATATTAAATATTCCTTTCGTTTACTTATTTTCAAATTTGCTTTTCCTTTGTCGAACTTAAAAAGCATTTTCGGCGATTTTTCTAAGTTGGTCCAACATTTTTTTCTGCTAAGGATATCGTAAATATCTCAGCATTTATTTTATTAATGCAATAATACTAATATAATAGCCCAGATCTCTCGGTAACGCTCTGACGTCACCAACAATAAAACTCGCGCCGTAGCACTGCAAGATGTTAAACAGCTTTATTTCATTGCTAGAGAACTTAAATTTCAGTAATTTTAAATTTAAAAGAGTAATTTTCGTTCTAATTTCAAATTTAATAGCTCTAAAAGAGGGAAATAAAATTTGCTATCCATTGATATAAACTTTATCTCGCTATGATCAATTGTTACCGAGAAATATTAAATTATATTAATCATATCTTTCAAATTAATTTTCGTTTTTTAATAGAAATTAGTAAATTACGTCAGTGGTATATCATGCGCGTGATATAGTTTGGGCGCCATGATGCATGTCATTATTTAGTGTAATCTTGATAATATAATTTGATAATATTTTTTGGCAACGTTAAAATTTTCACAAAGACATCTGAAGTACAAGGAAAATTGTTAAACAACGAAAAATACTTCACACGGAATGTAGTTTACCAAGAGGTTTTTTGAAGAAAGAAATATGTAAATAATATGTAATTAAAAAAATATTTCCTGTCATAATACATATGTTTATTTTATTTGTTTTCAATCAATATTAAACATTTCTCTCGCATATATATCTATTAAACACGTCAAATTTGACGGGAAATCTCTCGAATGAAGAGGCAATTTGCAACCGTCATACCATGACGGACGATTTTCTAGTTATAAATAATAATCTTGAATATTAGTTCCATACCGTTTCATTACAGTTTCAAATAATTCAAAATAAATCGTTTTTGTCCAATTTATTTGGCTTACACACAAAGAATGCTGTTTCATGATTGAGAACTATTTGACAAGAATGCAGATCTTGAAAACTTCAAAATGGAACGCTGATGTAACAAAACAACCAAAGAATACTAATTGATTGATAAAGATGAATTATTTTGTTGAAGTTCATCTTACCGCATCTATGCATTTGAGAACCAACCCGAAAATACGCTTTTTGCGATACACTTCCACCTTTTTCTGTAAATGTAACAGAAGAATTCTGATGCTGCGATTATAATTTTTATCACTACATTTTAAGCGGTCTTTAGCACAAAGAATATAAGTTGCTTCAATTATTCATTGTAAAGTATACATCTTTAAGGTGTTAGTTTTTCTAAGCGGTCTTTAGCGCTAAGAATATAAGTTGGTTTAATTATGCAATGTAAAGTATACATTATTAAATGCAATCTGAAACCTAAAATCCTTAAGGTGTTAGTTGTTTTAAGCGGTCTTTAGCGTAAAGAATATAAGTTAGTTTAATTATTCATTGTAAAGTATACATTATTAGGTACAATCTGAAACCTAAAATCCTTAAGGTGTTAGTTGTTATAAGCGGTCTTTAGCGCAAAGAATATAAGTTGGTTTAATTATTCATTGTAAAGTATACATTATTAGGTACAATCTGAAACCTAAAATCCTTAAGGTGTTTGTTGTTAACCGATAATAGCCGATCTTTTCAAAAAAATATTTTATTCCAGTCAGTATCCATACTTGTTTCGTTTCAGTTTTCTCACCCATTCAGCTTTTAGGTAGAATTATAAAATAAATATAACAATTGCTTCTTTTTTCAATGATGTTTTCAGGTAAACACACCAGCGATGATTTTGTTTAACGGAACACACGAACTCGGGGTTCACAATCTCCGATCATTATAAATAACATCTATAACCTTGGAAAGGAATTGAAGTGAACATAATTCAATAGGTTCAAAGGAAGGTAAAAAAGTTCTGGATTCGAACCTATGTTCTTCGGGATCTGAAATGAATACCCTATCTGCTGGGCCATCCCTACCACAGATATTTTCAGAAGATTTTAGTAATAGAACTTGAGTCACATTGTTGTGACTAACACTAATTTAGCCTAAAAAAAGAATACTCCTAATTAAAACCAATTTGCATAAAGCAAATAATTTTGTAAACCAAAATGTAGATAAATAAAAGAATAGAAATAAATTTAGATATTTTTTTCAATAATTACTCCTATAGCTTTAAATGAAACTGCAAAAATTAAATTCGTCTTCTTTTCCTAAACCATATGTTAACCATTAAGCATACGATATGTAAACATTGGGACAGTTCTTGGCAATTTTGGTAAAGTAATATCAAATAGTAAACTGTAGTTATTTACAGCCTGTCAAAAGCAGTACGTTAAACAAAGAAACATAATTAGTCTCTTTTTTATTTTTCGAACCCTAATTTAATTTATTTTTGTTCACATTTAAAATGGATATTTAACTAACTAAAACTTTGCACGTCCTAAAATTCATGGAACAAAAAAGATAATGAGCATCTCGAAATAAATATAAATTACGGATTATTTCGGACAAAAAAAGTCCAACAGAATTCTTTAAAAATGTTCCAAAAAATAACAGCAAAAACAAAATATTTGAATCGTTCGAGGATTAATTTAACTTTTAACTTAAGTAACTCTTTCAATATTTCTATGAATTTCCTTAATGCGTAATTACTCGTAAAAGAATTCATAAAAAACTAATCCTGAATAAAAAATAAGGTATGAAAAATATCTTCTCATTTTAAAAGAAAATGTCTGCATTGAATTTCCTTAATAAAGGACGATATCATTCTGCACAAGATCTTGCTTTCCAATTTAAGCAATCATCTTTTACGTCATCATTATTTTTTTCTTTCAATTTAACTGCAACATTTCTTCTTTTATTCAAAATATTTTCTGAAGATATTTTCCCTTCAATAAATGCGCGAAATGCTGCTAGTCCTCCTTCTTTTCTTAGGAGCAATAATCAGTAATTTTCACTTCTTGGCAATTTATTTTTAATAAAACTTTTCCTTTTCATCTCTTACTTTTCTGTAATTACCTCTAAAAGAAATATATGGTCGTTTTCACTCATAAGATAAATAAAATGTTACTCTCGAAAAAATCAATTTTCGTGCGTGATAATTCTGAATATATCTCCCGAAGGATAAATAAAGAGAAAGTTTTTCTTCTCGAGAAAGAACTGCGTTTCTCATTTATTTTACTAAAATAAATGATGTTGAAAGTTTCTGAAGAAGAGAAAATGTTCAGCAGATAGCAGCTCAGAGGAATTGAAGTTGAAGGTTTGTGAAATTACCTTCAGACAGCGTTAATATGAATGTTGCACTGCAGAGAATTATTTTGCATTTCTTATCTTGCAAAAATAAAGACCGTGTCTCTTTTCTCTAAGTTCTTTTATGTTGCAAGAAATGTGATTTATCTTATTTTCATTAATTGCTTTGTTATTTGTTTCACGAAAAGTTTCAAGATGGCCAGTC
>BGPR01001705.1:16610-28868 GCA_013235015.1 Araneus ventricosus
TTTTCTAATAATATCCGTTGGATTTATCAGGAGAAAATTAACCACTTTTTCAAAGAAAATTAAAATATTATTTTATGCATATTCAAATTCAAAATAACCGAATTTATCTAAAATAACTTGCAGTTGAATTTATTTTATAATCCTATAACAATTACGTATTTGATTCTTTTCAACAGATTTCCTAAATCAAGTTTTGAGGAATTTGTGTAGTTTTTAATACATAAAATGTTTGAGTATCTTTTCCCTAGTAATACATTGTATTTTAAAGCAATATGTTAAATTTATGACGCCTTATTACCACGAGAACTCTCGTTTCTTTTCTTCTCCTTTTAATTTGTATTTAATTTGTATCTTTATTTTTCCTTCGAAAGGAATATGAAAGGAAAAAGGATCTCAATTCTTCACGGCAGAACAGATTTCTAAAGTTTCCTAATATGCACTCACAAGGCTTCAACTCGCATTCGTTTCTTTTAACTTAAAAATGTCCTCTCCTACCTGTGTTGTGAGCCTTTGATGAAGAATATTTAAAAGTGTAATACATTTTCTAAGAATATCCATTACACGTGTCAAGAGAAAATTAACAAATATTTAGTTCTCATTAAAGAAAAATAATAATAAATATACTTACACTCAAAAGATTTTTCATGATTTTTAATTTAGAAAGAAAAGTAACTGATTTTGTCTATAGTAATATAAAGTTGATTCGATTTTAAAATAATTATCATGTTTACAATTCAGTTAAAGGGTTTTTCTTAGTCAAATTTGGAGAAGGTATTAGGTAGATTCCTTATAGGAACTCTACCTATTGCAATGGTTCTCATGACACGACTTTCGGAAAATTTCTGCAGATCTTCACCGATCATGACCCCTAGAACCCAAAACCACCCTTCGTTACAAAGTTTATATATATATATATATATGTATAACGCTTTTTCCCATGTTATCTTGTGAACACGATAACTGGAGTAATTTTCATCTAAATTTAACCAGCATGGGATATGTTGTAAGGATAGTGAAAATCTCGGTCGAGTTCGTAGATGGGGTTTCCAGCTCAAAAGGGGTGGATATGGTGGGGGGTGGAAATATTAATTTCCCCATAATTCCTTTACAGTTGAAAATAGAAAGAAAATTCAAATTAGGTGAATTATCGCCTTATCATAATGAACAATTTTTGCATTTAAACTCTTTCGATAACTGCAATTGCTTAGAAGTTATGAGCTGAAAAGTGATTTTCCCACCCCTTCCCCTCCTCTCCCCCTAACTTAAAGTACGTTGTAACCTATGCATGTTACCCCTTGTTGGAAAGCTCTCGTCATTTGCAGTCTCTTCCACCCGCTTTCATTCTTGTAGCTCTAATCCTTATGAGAATAGAGGGCGAAATGTTCTTTTCCTTATTATTAGTAGAGACGTATATACATAATGCTTTTGCCCATGTTATCTTGTGAACACAATAACTAGAGTAATTTTGATTAGATTTTAACAGGCGAGGGATATGTTATAAGTTGGGTGAAAATACAGACCGAGTTTGAAGATGGGATAACCAGCTAAAAGGGGGTGGAAATGGTGGGGGACTGAAAATTTCATTTTCCCATAATTCTTTTACAATTGAAGATAGAATGAGAACTCAAAATTGGCGAATTATTGCCTCTTTATAATAAACAACTTTTGTATTGAAACTTTTTGATAGCTACAATTTTTACCACGTTTTTATTAACTAGATTTCTTGTCTGTCTGTTCGGTACAAATTTGAATGAATTTTAAACTAACTTCCCGATGAGCTGGAGATTTAAAACTTTAAACATAGCTCAGAACTAGATGACAATGCAATATTAATTCGCTTTCTTGTCTGTCTGTCTGTCATTTCATATTCTGTATGACACATGCGCAGTACGTTTTTCATTATATCTCGAAAACTATTATCATTACAGACTTGGTTCTTGGGTATATGGATGGCCCATGGGATCATCGAAGCACCCCCACATTTCAGCCATATCTTTGCGCATGCGCAGTACGTTTTTCATTATATCTCGAAAGCTATTAACATTACAAACTTGGTTCTTGGGTATATGGATGGCCCATAGGACCATCGAAGCACCCCCATATTTTAGCCATATCTTTGCGCATGCGCAGTACGTTTTTCATTATATCTCGAAAACTATTAAAATTACAGAGTTGGTTCTTGGGTATATGGATGGCCTATGGGATCATCGAAGCTCCCCATATTTTAGATCTTTGCGTATGCGCAGTACGTTTTTCATTATATCTCGAAGGTCTCTGCGTCACGTAACTTAATTTTTCAGGAAAATAACAATTTTCTATTTATGATCAGGTGAAGAGAAACTGAAATAAACCTGGAATTTGCCACATGTCTCCGTCATAATCTCATCAAGATGTTTAAAATCGATTGCAAAATTTCCCACACACAAGACTAAAAAGCAAAAAATAATTATTTAAATAAAATAAAAATTTTAATATACCACGTTTTTAAAACGGACTAAAAAGTATAAAATAATTTCCTCTAGCCCCATACAGATTTAAAACGAAAAACGTATGGCGCATGCAATATTAATAGTAAGGAGTGTAGGGAGTAGCTGTCGTTGAGAAAACTTACACAACAGTTCATATCACTTCCATTGGAATAAAATTGTTAGTGACTGAAATGAACTATTTATACATCAATCATGTATTGCATGCGCCCCACGTTTTTCGTTTTAAATCTGTATGGGGCTAGAAGAAATTATTTTATACTTTTTAGTCCGTTTTAAAAACGTGGTATATTAAAATTTTTATTTTATTTAAATAATTATTTAGAAATTCTGAGCTAAAATGCCGCTTTCAATCTCCTCCCCCATTTTATCATTTTCCCAAAGCTCTGTTACGACTAAAGATAGGTAAAAAATATTCAATTAGGCGAATTATCACCTTATAAGAACATACAACTTTTATATTAAAAGTTTTTGTCAGCTAAAATTGCTTAGAAGTAATGAGCTGAAAAGCGATATTCAATTCCCCAGCCCCTCAATTTATCATTTCACCATAGCTCCGTTACGATTGAAGATAGAAAGAAAATTTCATTTAGGGGAATTATCACCTTATCATAACAAACTACTTTTATATTGAAAGTTTTTTGACAGCAAGAATTACTTAGAAGTTATGAGTTCCCATCAGCCGGCTCCGGATTAAAATGCTTTCATGTCTAATATGTTTAATGTAAAAACTACTATTGTATAAAATTATAATACACAAATTCCTCTTCCGATCTGAAGCATTTACAATTAAAATGAGAATATCAATTGAAAAAAACGATTTTTAAAAACAGCTGTTTTGAACATAAATTATTATTTGTTATATAGTACTTAAAATGTCGTTAACAATTACTAAAGTAAAAGAAAGAAAGGTTTCAATGAATATTTTATTATATTATTCATTAATTTGAAGAATGAAAATAAACTAATCAGTATTAGGTCAAGATATAAATTGCTAATACTGTACTTATAAAATTTTCTTTTAGCATTAGTCAAGAATCCTGTGAATGTATTCTGGCAACTATATATATTCGTATTATTCTTGTTCTTCAATAATAAGGAATATTGTTACGAATTCAGTATAAAATTAATTTTGAAAAAATATAAAAATGAGAGAAACAAATTATATGGAAATGAAATTTTTGTCACTGAAATGCAAATTTTATTTAAAATATAATAAGGTGTAAAAATAGTTTCGTGAGACAATGATTTCCAAAGATATAGTGGAAAAAAGCCTTGTTTAATTTTTAATTAACAGAAATTGTAAGTAACTTTTGAGCTTTGAAAAGTTAAGGTGAACTTTCTCTTGTCTTAAATAAAAAGTGCGCAAAGTCTGGTTGGAATCAGTCCAGTGGTTTAGGAGGAGATGTGAAGCATACATACTGGCACAATGACTTTTATTTAAATTAAAATAATTATTAGATCATTACAAGGTTAATATTATACAATTAACTAAATATTAAATTTTATTTAAGTAAATAGTTAATTTTAATAAATAAAACAGTTAATTTCAATAGTTAATTTGATAATTAGTTAATTTGACAGATTAATTTAATTTCATATTTAACTAAACATGGATGCACCAAGATTTGTTTAATAAATTTAATATAAAATAGCCAAAAAAAGATAGATATATAAGAGTTCCCTTTATCCTTTTTTATATTGAAAAATGTCTCATTTAACTTTAAAATTGTTTTGGGGTTTTCTGCCTGAGTATTTGCTTTTAACTGTCGATGGAGATTTAAATTTCCTGTTCAAAATGGCTGCATTGATATCCTATGCTTTAAACACACGTATTAAATTTGGAACTCACAATGTTTAATAATTTTTATTCTCTTATGTGTTAAGAATTTAGTGACTATTATCTTTGTAACCAGGGGGTTCTCTAAATGAGCACATTCTAGTAATGTTTAAATGTTTCATGCCACGTGATTTTACCATATGACAAAGTAATGTTCGCACAATTATATTGTAACCTAGATTAAATAAATTAATCTAGAGTCGTTCTTCATTCGTGTCAAGTGTCAATTTCTTGCTACTGTTTCAGATATGCTGGCTAAATGTTATCTAGGGTATATTTGCGCTGCTGTGATGTTTATTTCTTTATGATTCCTATGTGTTGAATGATTATGTGTTGGGATGTATAAAAAAATTTGACCAATAAATCAAGCATAACCTTTTGGAATGAAAAATGGAATGATAAAACCTTGATATAGTAAAAAATCAAATGTCATCAAATCAGAATCACATTGTAAATATTGCAATGTGTAGAAATAATAAAGTCATTAGATATGTCTGTATTGATCAATATGTAATATTTCATTACTTTTGTAACATTAACGTAAAGGAATCTACCTTTGCCTTCAAGCTTACCGAAAAGGGATTTTTTTTAGTTTTGACTTTAAATGTGTTTTTCCTCATAACACATCACATTTTAAAACAATATGCTAAATTTTAAACTCTCTATTTTCAGATTAAGAGAATAATATTTTCTATAATATGTTCGAGAGAAAAACTTTTGAATCACGTAGATAATATATCTCTTTCATAATTATAAACAGTCACTTTCTAAGATGAAAAGAGCAATCCAATATCGATCTGAGTAATATGCCAAATTAATGAAAATCTGACACTTTAGTATAATATTACAATTTCTTTAAAATTAGTTAAGTGAAAACCTGAATGACTATTCGGTTTCTAACACATCCAATTACGTTTTATTTAATATAATATTTATCTAAAATGTTTAATATTTCTATGACTTTGGTTTTTGCTTCCAAACAAAGAAAATCGTCTAGACATAAGACGTCAAGAACTTACATGAAAAAGAAAACTTGCAAACAAAGTAAAGAACTTGTATAAAAAAATAAAGAACTTGTATGAAAAATTCTCCGACACGCAAAATATACCATACTTCACAAAGAGGCATGGAATGTAACAGCAACTTCCATATACGACCTAAAAAAATTTTAGAAAAAATAATAAAAAGAAAAATTAAGGAAAATAAACAAATTTATAATCGCAACACTTTTTGTTTTTCTGGTTGAGTTGTTGCTAACTAAAACTTGTTTGTTTACCACCTTCAAAAAATTTACATTGTATAAATTTTCTCAATTATGAATAAAGTGACAATATTTTTACCTATATTTGCAGAATTAAAGAGAAAATCTTTAAGCAATATTCCTTCAAAACTGCAAATTTGCATTCAGCGATTTCCACGAACTGTTGATGGTTGAAAATAATTTCTGTGACCATCTGATTTTAAGCTGAATGGTTTATTTCGAAATGGCATTTTAAAAAGGTTATATTCTTATAATTTTATTTCACAATTTTGAATTAAACAACGAGTCGTATTTAAATTCGCTATTTCTTTGGTTCTTAAATGTTTAAACTAAAAATGCAAATTGTCATTTTAATTTAGACAACTGTCATTTTCCGATGTTTAAAAAAGAAATATTTCAATCTTCATATGCAAAGTACATGAAATCTGCATAAATTACAATTTTAAAAATAAAACTTCATAAGAGTCATAAATGGCGTAACAGTCTTTTTTTGCAAACTGAGGTAATACCTTAAAACTTGTGATTTTACCAGATATCTAATGGAATTAATTTAATTGACGTCCCATTGGCATTCAGAAGGATACTTCACCTGCCTAAGGCTCTGGAGATATCAACTGCCCATCAAGCCATAAACTGTACCAGCGTAGCAGGGAACCAATGGAATAAGGCAGTGTTCCACCAGTTCCAAATTCAACTCCGATCACATGCTGTCCATAAGAAAGAATGTACAAGACAAACAAAAGAGAGAGAGAGAGATAGAAAAACCATTTATCATTCAAGCAAAGATCGTTTAACCCTAGAATGCTACCCATTCGTCTCCTGGACGAAGCCTATAACAAATAACCTTGACTTGCCTCCCCTAAAACAGGAAACGGGACGTGCGATTTAGTACCTTCAAATGACCCTGTCTACTACAGATAAGGACATTCCTTTTTACCGAAATATTTGTGCAAGTGGCATTTTTAGAACAATATTCGTCTCATAGACGAATGGTTAGCTGTAACGTTTGCATTTCAGAATCCGACTTAGATTTGTTTCTGTGTTGACTTGAAGATGTAAAAGCATTTTCGCGGAGAAAATTTTTGTGGTAAACCTGAGGCTATGTTAAAAGAACTAAGTGATGAAGAAAATTCTCTTTCGGGGGATGAATCGGAAAAAGATGACTTTATTGAAGTTGAAAATCACGAATTCACAGATAGCGACAAAGATGAAAAAGAGGAACTATCATTTGACAATAAAGATGAAGAAGAAACAATGCTTGAAAAACAAACCCAGGAAGATGAAAATATGAAGCTAAAAAAGTTGAAAAAAATTCCGAAATTTTTTGAGTCGTGTGACAGATCTATCATTTACCCTGGTAAAATTCAGCTCACTGGTAAAGATAAGTCAAAGTGGTCATCTATTCCTAAATCAAGCGACAGAAGGACAACATCACGAAATATTATTCATTTTATTCAAGCACCAAAGGACTCGGCAAAAGAACTTTGCACTCCTCTTGAATCATTTAATTATTTGTGTGTTTTATGGCATGATAAATATCAGTTTCGTGGATGCACATGAAAAATATATGTGCATAATATGGCTCGGAAATCCGAAAAGGCATTATCGAGAAAAAAGTTCGCAAAGTGAAGATCTTCTTGCTCCATGGATGAAGATGCGTCTCAACGTACCAACTTTGCCTCGATCAACAAGAACAATTATAAGGGAACTGTTGAAATTAGATTTCAACATTCAACCTCCCGAACAATATGACAGTAAAAAAAAAGAAAGAATTGTTCATTTTGCCCGTACAATTTGTACAGAATGACGCGCAACTTTTGTCACACATGTTACAGAGCAATGTGCGGAGAACATCATGCTAATATGTGTGAAGATTGCTTTGAAAATAAATAAATTATACTTTATTGCTTACTTGAAGTTCGAGAGTCATGAAATCATCTGTAGGTAGTATAATTTTATTCTAATTAGCTTTTAAAATAGGTTTTAAACGCGCTTACGCACACTTCGTCTCGGAGACGACTGGTTACCCTTCCTGTAAGTTTTTCAAAGGGTAGCATTCTAGGGTTAAGGGACGTGAAGTGTCTGAGATAGAACAGCGGAAACAATTGTTTTATGTCCAGTTTTCCAGTTTTCAAGTGAACTTCCAAGTCCAAGAAGCCATAGAAAGTAAGTCTTCAGGATAACACTCAGTCCTAATTTCAACGAAATTTTGATATCCATAGACAAGGCAGTTAATTCTTCCCTGTTCCAAACACACACACACACAGTCACAATCGGGGACTTCCCAAACATTTAATTTTGGTAGATAAGAAAATACCTATGCGAGGTTAAGATTTGGTTGATGAAAAAGTCACCATAACATCTTCTATTATTCACCACAAGTATAAACCTAAAAAGAAACCTCGTCTTTTGTGATATATTCAAACTTTGTTGCCATTTTTCATTAGTATAATTTTTAAATTGGTGCTTGATCCAAGACTTGGAAATTTTCGCATTATAATCAATATTATCTTTCGTGGTGGCACTTTTTACAATTGAGTCAGCCATCTCATCAATGACAATAATGTTCTTTAACAGAATTCAAGGAAATGTTGGGTTTATTAACAAGAAGTAACTTGATTCTGTGAATAAGAGGGCGATTACGTTTCAATGAATGAAATGCCATTAAAGCTGACTTGACATCCGAGAAGAGGTGAACGCTTCATCAATATAATATTCTCCCACGGTGAAAAGGCACTTTTCTCCTGCTACTGGTCTTAGTAATATGACAATCCTCACTGTGTATGCCATTTGGTACCTAACTATAACTTTTCTTAAACAGTACTGTGATTTCGTTTCTTATCTCATACTGCTATTTTCGCAATGGATTCTAAAATTGAATTGATCTACCAGTTTGAGATTCATCCATTGAATACTTATAATCTCTGTTGGACATCAAAAATGTAAATACAGATAATCTATTAATTTATCTAAAAAAATTGTAGGGCAACGGAATATATTTTTTTAGATATTTTCATCTAAGGGCAAATAATAAAATATTTTCTTTTTAAAAGTAACTAACAAGTTATAAGAAATCTATCAGATAATATTAATTCTGATATACGCACACTCACAATAACCAAAAAACCTTAGCATAACCTAAGCGCTGTCCAATCATCTATAAGCATAAGCCCCATAGAAAAGCGAATCCATCTAAGATCCACTCTCCCAACTAGATTAAACAAAGAAGTGAAAACATAATCCTCCCTTGGGGGCTCCAAAGCAGAAAGGAAAACATATCACTGGGGTAATGGGGCGCCCTCCTCAAAAGCAGGGGCTTCGGGTAGGTGAGATCCGTCAGCGATGCTGGAAAAATGCCATTCATATGCGCATAAGTAAACGGGCAAAGGAAGATGGATTAAAGAAATCTTTCACCTAACTTCAATGGAGGTGAGCTTAGGATGCTTTGTTGACAGTTTTTGAAGGCTCCTGCAAATTTATCCTTTAATCTAGCGAATTCAAATTCAGTAGGAGGATTCCTATGCTTATTTGGTTCTTTTTGGAGAAAGAAATGAGCCGTAAAGTTGCGTGAGAAGTGCGAAGTGGATTTAAGGGAGGGCATAATTATGATTAATCGTTTGTTGTACGTAATAGAAAATGTCACGTAACTAACTAGTTAGGAGTCGTGCAGGATGAGTTATTGTTGTGTCACGGGATAAAAGAATTTTTAAGGGCAACCGAACTGGCATTGAATGGAGATTTTAATGTCATGACAAGGGATTCCGGATTGGCTCTGTTAAAGGGTTTATCTGATTCATCAAATCAAAGCGTTTTTAAAAATGGAATTCTTTTTAATAATACATGAAGAAATTGAATAATGAGTTGCGTTTTAATAATTTTAAATATTTAATAGTTTAGTATTCTGGGCAGTCTAATTATATTGGCCCCTTCTGCTTTGGGAATGAATTGTCGTATTGATTCATCTATAGAATACTCGAGATGTCGATGGATTACCGGTCATTTTTGTATCTAATGGAAACAACTATGAATGACTTTATTTTAGATTCTAAGTGTGAAAACGCCATAATTCGATGCACGAACTGAGCTCGGGATACGCGGTTAAAGGGTTAAAGATAAGCCAAAAAGTAGCACAGGAATAACGCATTTACTTAACACATGAAATTTCAATAATGGTTTCAGTATATATTTTATTTATTAGACATAATTTAACAATTAGGCTATTTTTTCAATTTTCCTCTGGTATTACAGAAGAACATGCTTAATTCCATCTTCAGGATAAGCAAAGTGTTTTAAATCGGAACTATGCTATTGCTCAAATGAATATTTTCTGTGATATATGCAAAGCAAATTTGAAAATTAATCATAAATGTTATCAAATATATGAATAATATTTATGAAAAGAATTTATGCATATTTTTTATTGATAAAGTATCACAAAAATGTATAAAATTTCCTTAATTATCATAACATCTCTCATGGATTTACTTTATGATTACATGGCCTCTTATTAAGCTTGAATTTACGCATTTTATTAGTACAATAGTAAATTTTAAATGTGCACTTTTATAGGACATTTCATATATGTTGATGATATAATTTTATTAAGGAAACTAAGTGATTATTGCAGACTATCAGAAAACAATAATGTTTTTTCACAACATTTCAAACTCAAATTTATTATTTTCAATAATAATTGCAAGCATTGTAGGTGGAGTTTCTATACGAAAGCGTTTTTCTGTAGATAATTTTACAAAAAAAATGAATCTTGAAATTTTTGAAGATTAGTTGGTTCCGCCATTTAACAGTGCTAAGGAGACTGAGCAATATGCACAATATTTCTAACAAGCATAAATCTCTGTATTTTCTTCAGTGGATATTAATAAACAAAAATAGAATGTTTCATGAAATGAATTTTTATCTATAATGGAATCAATTTAATGAATACTGAAAAAACCTGCTTGAAATAAATTGATATTAGAAACAAATTATCATTATTCAAATAATGATAAAAAAGCAAAAGAAACGTACCAATTTTTGTTCCATACAGTTTGATTTCAGCTAAGAATCTCATCATTGAATCAATGCATTTCCATCGTTTTTAAATTTAATTACCTAAATTAATTTATAGTCCTCTATCAATAAACAATTATATTTAAAAATTAATTTTAAATAGAGAATTCAGTAAATCAATGCACAGAAAATCAGTAATGCGACTATAGTTTCGAATAAAATATGATAATATGACATAAGAAGTCATTCCTTTCCAAGAAGCAATCTGTGATTGTTTTAAATTAATCATGTGTGCATCAATAGCTGTACTGTGTATGCTTGTAAATATATAAAACGCTTGAATGAATAATTTTAAATATGTTCATGTATGATGGAATAAGATTTAATAAACTTGTATGACTTTTCTGGGTGAATAAATATGTAGTGTTCTTTTTCCTTGTAATGTTTCCATTGCAAAAAGTAAAGTTACCTTCTGTTTTCCTTTTTTTTGCAGCCATCACCTGAAAATGAAGATATAGAAATCATTCCAGAATTAGAATTCTGCCAAAGTAACAACATGACGATATTTTTAGGTTCCATTTATGCATACAAAGGTCTTTTAATGGTGAGTTACTTTTACTGAAAATAGTTATTTTTTTTATTTTGTGGCTTTTTCTATCCTTTAGTAATTGAGGTTTTACATGAATTAGAATATGTAAAAACTCTACCATTTAAATTTAGAGCTGCTTAAAGAAAGAGTAGCATTACAGCTGATGACTTAATTTGGTTTTTCAATTTAACTAATGGACTTTTTCTGTAATTCCAGCGCTCGGCAAAGCTTCAAAACCCTAAAACAATGTAAAATTTGTTCCGCTCGCAACTTCGATTGCAGTTTCTTTTCATTGAAAACAAATCCTTAGAAATGGAAAAATGCATTATTGCGTTTGCCTTCCACACAGAGGATAAGCTGGTGGGCAAACAAAAAAAAATGGTTTTTCATCAAAAAATGTGAAAGGAAATCCGTTTTTTTTCTCTCTTCTTTCAATTTTGAATAGAAATTTAAAAAGGTTTGTGTGCATATGTATTTCGGATTTAATTTTTCTGAAGTTTCCCGAATGAAAAAGTTTTACTTTAATTATATATGAAATTTTGCAAAGCATTTCAGCCTTTCGTTGTTTCTGAATGAGATTCATATACTTTGTTTTAACATGAAGGGAAAATATTTTGAAAAAGGAATTCTTCAAAATTAATATTTCATTTTTCAAAAAAGAAGATTTTAGTGGTTTCATACAAAAATTGTATATTAAAACATTGTTCTGTCAATCGAAACACATATAATTTCAGAATTCTAGTATTTCATGAAATGACAAAAAATATTGATTGCGAAATTCTGTTTTTACAAAAGTTACAAAAATGAAAGTATTCAAATAGCATGTAAAAACTAATTAAAACTATTGAAATGCGTAATTTGAAATGCATTTTAATTTCACAACACAGTCATTTCTGCTATCACAACCTCCATTCATTTCGTTCTGCTGCTATTTATCTAAACCATTTTGTCGTTTCACTTTCTTTGTGTTAAGTTATATCTATAGATTTGTTCGGAATAACCTTAAGTTCTATAACAAGATCGAATTTAAAAATGTCATTGGTCTTCTTTATCAAATGCAAAACAAAAGCTA
>BGPR01001705.1:32271-45945 GCA_013235015.1 Araneus ventricosus
ACATTCATTTCATAACATTAGCTTCGGCAAACCGAAGAAAAGTTAATCGAATAATTGATATTAATTTCATAGCATTAGATTTGTCAAACCGAAGAAACGTTAATTGAATAATTGAAATTCATTTCATAACATTAGTCTATAGAGGAATTTGAAACGGCAAGCATATCTTTCAGCAAATGCTTACGTACCCCAACGAAATAATTTTAACTTTCAATTCAGAAAGAACCGATTTTAATTGAAAACTGAACTGTTTGCAAATCATTCCCAAATTAAAAAAAATTTTGAAAAAATTCTTCTTTTTATAATATTGAATAGGAAAAGGATTTTTGCTAACTAGGGAAAATAACGGAATAACGAAGGGTATTATGTTTTCTAAAAAAATATTCGTAAACATAATCTCTAGCCAAAAGCAATTTTTTGAAAATAATTAAATGAAGCTTTTATTTTACTCGAAGAATATTGTTTGATTTTTTAAAGATGGTTTGTCTCAAGGGATTAATTAAAATGCACTTTGAAAAAGAAATGAATCATCTCTTTGAGAATATTTTGATCATCAAGAGTAAAAGTAAAAAAGTGATTAGATTGCTTTCTTAGTAAATGCGCATTAAATATTGTGAAATGTTGAATTTAACCCTTTGAACAGCAAAAATATTTCAGCTGAATGCTTTGAAAACGGCCTCTCTGTAGCTAAATGGTGAACGCAAATGTTTCGGAGCCTGTTTTCGGGTAATAAACAGAGAGCAACTTTCTGCGACGGAGCCGGTTTTAGAATAGTCATCAGAGAGCGACTTTCTACGTTTCAGCCGGTTGAAGTGTTAAAGGTTAAACAATTTTGGGGAATTTATCAGTTTTAATTTTCTTGATAAGAATGATCAAGTTATTGCAGAGTTGGGTAACCTGCGGCCTTACCAATTATTTACGATTTGCATTAAAATAATATATTTGCATGTAATATACTGTTCTGTAACATATTGTTCTGTAATAATAATTACAGAACAATAACGTTTCAAAATCTGCTCGCGCGGCCTTTTATTCAACTGCTGAAATCCAGTGAAGTCTTTCAATGCAAAAAGATTCGACACCCTACTGCTATTCTCTGAATCATTTCATCTGACTATACCATGCGAAATATTATTTTCTGACATTTCACTTTTATTTTAGCATATTTCTTCAACTTTTGAACAAAACTGCTTTATGCTTACTTACTACTTCTACGTATTTTGGCTTAAACTTCCTTAACCCTTTGAGCCCTAACCCGCCTCAAACCGCCCATTCGATAGAGACCGGACTCGGGCAGTTTCGGGCGACTGAGTGAATTTTACGGGAGAAAAGCAGTTCCTTTCTTTGTTGACAATCGATCGCCCAACCTTGGGTGTCGTCATCCTGGAATTTCTGTAAAGAAAGGAAGGATTCCATTCTGGTCTCGTGAACGAAAATTTACTAAAATTTCTGAAGTACTGGAATTCTCGCTCTAGCCAGGTTCAGAGAGTTATGGGGACATACGACTGTTAAATCTCGAAAATTTTCGATTTTCCGAAAAAATATATCTTATTAACCAGTTACTTCTGAACAATTTAAAACAATCCGTGTTACAAAATTCCAATATTTATGAAGGAAAATGTATCAGTTGTTCACCGTACACATTGAAAAGTGACATATCTTTAAAGCGCTGTGTCTCAAACTGTGTTTTTTTCACATTGCGGGCACAGTATCTCAAAACTATTGAATATTTTACATAAATTTTTTACTGAATATGTACTGTGCTATGTTCTACAAATTGAATCACAATTTGTATACATTTTCTCTACAAAGAAGTTTTGTTGGGGGATGGAAACCTTGAAATTTTCACTATTTTTAACACTTTATTTTAAATTGGTATATATAATAGAAATTAAATTTACATATATATAAATTGAGGTTCAATTTCTTAAACAGATTGTTTGGACTACTGAAATACCCAAAATATTGTGTTTACACCAATATTTTATTGATAATAATGCACACAAGGCACCTATCTCATTTTTCTTAAAAATGATACCCATATTTATTACTCTCTCAAATAAATACAAACAAATATTAAGGTTTTTAAATCCGTTTAAACGGTTTAAAAAAACTATAACAGAATGAATACCTATTTTTCTTGAAAAAAAGTGAGTTTGTGAAATGTATTTTTTCAGAGACACAATGTTACGAATTTGACAGTTTTTCTCCTATTTTTCGAAGTTTAAGAGTCCCCTTAATTTTTTTCTCGTTTGATTATTTTATACATCCTTTCGCTATGAAGTCTAATTTAAAGTTTTCTTGCAACATTCAATATTCAAGCCGAAAAATAATAAGAAGTTCATATTACTTATTTCAAAGACAAATTAATTCGCCATAATCAATATGCAGAGAAGATCCGAATGTTTTTAATTTTAGCTAAATGTACGGAGTGGAATTAATCCGATTTTTATCTTATGATTACGTTCTTGTATACGATTTCATTTTCATATCAAAGGATAAAAGTAAATTGCAAAACGCATCCGTAATTACTTTCTTTACAAAAGATGTCTTCTTCTATTGTTTGAACTTGCAATCCATCTACAAATCTTCTAAAATCCTTTCTGTTTGCATTCTATGTTTAGAAAGATAATATAGGTAATTTTGTTCGTTCTTTTATAATCAGCAGAAATAATTTCGAATAATTTTTTTTTTGATGTTCTAAGTAATTACTGAAACATTCTTAGGATTTCGAAGATTTCTTGCGTTCATCGAAATTATTTTCATATATTCAGTAATTGGATACTTACCTTCAGAAACGCAAAGATTTTTTTCTCAGAAATAAGTAGTTTGACATTTTTTTCGTCCTTTATTAACTGTGTAAGCCGGAAATTAAAGAGAATAACCAAATAGTTTCTTACTTGTAAATTTTTTGGGAGTATGAAAAGAAATGTTGTCGTTTAAGTACCAACAAAAACTTATATTTGTTTATGATCCAGACAGTAAATTGTTTAGATGTGTTGCTGCAATCACTTCTTTCGCAGATTTTTATCCTTTAAGAAACGAGAAGTAAATTAAAATATTATATGACTTGTTGATTTATTTCTTCTTATTCCGAATAAAGAGTGATTTAGAAATCTAGAAGACTTTAAAAACCAGTAAATCTTGAACGAATGAATATAAAACGAATTGTTTCGAAATGAAATGATGACAATGAAATTGGATTTGTTTATTTTGGCAATGAAACCAGAATAAGCAATAGCAGAGTTTACAGTTTTACCCAACAGATGGCTTTGCTGCTGTTGGAATAACGCGTTACATAAAGATAAGACAATGGTCAGAATAGCGTTTGATGCGTCTTCTTCTGCACAAGAGCTCACTTTTCAGACAAGGAGCTACCATTTTTAATGCTAATGAGTAGAATTTCTGTTGTTCATGTTCTGCCATACAATCAGATATAGCGCTTAATGCTGTGAAAAATTTGGTTCCACGTTGACAGTTATACTCCAGAATGGAGAACAACACTTGCAAAGCATTACTATACTCACTCTTATCATTTAAAATACAACGTTCCGGCATTTACAGCCCCATCTGGTGGCTTGAAATGCAAATACCATCTCTACTAATAATAAAAGTGAATGTGCGTCTGTGTGTCAGTCGCCGCTCTACAGGACAGATCATTAGACCTAGATCTACCAAATTTGGCACAGATGGACATTGGAGGATCAGAATGAGCACATCACAGCGATTTTTAAAAATTTAAATTAGAATTTTAGCTAATCAAATATGAAACAAAATTTTGGCGTTTTCCATTGATTATTTCGGAAATACTACTTGAAAAAATGATATTTAACCCTCTGACTATTAAGAGTTCTCAAAATCTGAGTATAATTATATACGGAGGTCCACTTACTAACTGATATGTGGGACGGATTCCTAAGCTCCGTCGCCCCCTTTTCTCCTCACTCGGGGTGGTGTGAGGTATGAATGGCAGGCCTTTCATCTCTCCCTTAAGGGTCTCGTTAATGACCACTCGCCCAACTGCCTTCTCCCTCCTTTCGGAGCAGCAACCGGCCAAAATCCGCCCCTGTAGTATGGAAGTTGCATGGGCGGTTCCGGCCGACTTAGGAGTCAGAGTGTTAAACCATCTTAGAATTCAAATTTGCATATATTTCTTACACTTTTAAGAGCTAAGGAATACATATTCTAAACAATTTTACTTTCTTTTTGTACTACAGCAATTTTTCTGTGAAATTTATTAGGAAAGTCCTTTATGATAGTAAGAAAATATATCACGCAAGATCAAAGATTATGGTTGCTAATCTCTCAATTTTTATTATTGGCATTTTTTAATTAAGCTAAAAGGCTGCTGGACGTAAAACTTTCCCCGCCATTTTAATTGTTATCGAAATTCTATAAACAAATAAATTAAATCCAACAAATCCTTAATTGTACCTTCGAAAGATTTGTATCTTTATTCTCAGTGCGAGTTGATTTAAATTTGAAGCTAAAGACGATTCATCATTTTCGCAAATTAAAAAACAAAAAATATTTCAGTAATATTTTTTTGTTTTTTAATTTCTCAACCAAGTTCGTTAAGGACAAACAGAGGAAATAGTGATAACATTTTATATTTATTTTCGCATAAAAATATGCGTAAACTGAATCTCTAGCTGAAAGCACGTTATAAAAATAATTAAATGACGTTTTTATTTTATTATAAGATTGTGTTTATTATTTGAAAATGTTTTCTCTCAGGAGATTAATTGAAATGCACGTTGAATTAGTGAAAAGATGAATGTTTTGAGTATATATATAAAGATTAAATATCAGAAAATGATTAGAGTGTTTTGATAGAGATGGAATGTTGTCTTAAAGATTAATAAACTTAAAGCATACACCAATTCTAATTCTAATCATTGACGATAATCATATTTTGCCATCAAACATTTCATCAACCGATCCTATAAAAATAATTTATTAATCATTTCTATAGATATTTCAACTTCAAATTTAAAACCAGATGTGTTTTTAACTTACGCAGCAGTTCCATTTGGCTACCAAATCTATAAATTCTTTTAATTTTATAATTGTTCTTCATATAATTGAGTAATTGTATTTGGCTTCGGGATTTTTCAAAACATCAATATTTGAAAGATTAATAATTAGTTAAAAATTTTAATCATTTTCAGGTTGGAATGTTTGGCTGAAACAACTTAAACATAAACGCACACATTTTAATTTAAGAGGAGCATACGAAGCGGAATTAATATGATTTTCTTTCAAGTTTACTTTATCGCATATGATTTCATTTTCATTCCAAAAGATAAACAGAAATTGCGGAACGAATTTGTAATTACTTTCTTTGCAAAAGAAGCCCGCTTGTATTGTTCGAATCTGAGATTCCCCTCTGTAAATCTTCCAAATTCCCTCTTGCTCAAATTCTCCGCTAGGAAAGAAAATAAACATATTTTTTTCGTTCTTTTAATATAATCAGAAATGATTTCGAAGAATTTATGCTTTATTTTTTTCGTCGAAGTTCCGAGTAATTATTGAAAGATTCCTAGGATTACAGGGATTTCTTTCGTTTAGCAAAATTATTTTCATATTTTCGGCAATTCGATACTTTCCTTGAGAAACAAAGATTTTTTCCTCAGTAAATAAGTGGTATCTGACATTCAATTCATTCTTTATTATCTTCGTAATCCAGCAATGGAGGGAAAATAACGAAATAGATTTCGTATTCCAAGAGCATGAAAAATAATTCAGTGGTTTAAACATACACAAAAAAAAAAATTCTTCTGTTTATGCATTAGCGAGTAATTGATTTCAAATTTCTTTCTGAAATATGTTACTGATGTATTTAGTTTTTTTCACGAAATTCTAGTTTCCATGGTAAAATTTCGTACAAAACTGATTTTCATATTTCTGTTTGTTTATCTTCTTTGTAAGTGGAAGTATTAAATATTCTATACATTTGAGAAACGTTTTCGATTTCCGAATTCAATTAAATATTGCTAGAAATATGATCTAGTTATTTCGGGTAGCTTTAAATTATATAAGAACAAATTTTGCTTTGTTTTTTGTCTTAAAATATCAGCATTTGAACTTTAAAAAATAGGTGAGCAACCAAATTTATTTAATAGGAGATTCCAACAAAATCTCCAATTAAATAAGCTTATGTTATTTCTGGGAAATCACATTTTTCGTTTTTTTAATTTAAAAAGCAAATTCCATGTTCCTAAAATGACACCAAATAATCAGACAAATCTTCCTATTTACAATTTAAGACAAATATAAAAATTAAATGTTGTTGATTTTATGAATTTTGCATTAAGTTAAATTTTTTCATTTAAAAATTCACCTGCAATTCATATTTTTGGACCATTTTTACAGTGCAGCTATGCACCAACAAAAATTAATTTCCCAGAGGCCTATTGTGCAGGGAAGTCACGAATGAGGAGTAGGAATAGTAGGAAGAAGTTTATGGATGTCATCCTGTGCCTATGCCTTTAACTTTCATTAATCAAACACTTGTTCATCTATATGCTTTTTAACAAAGAAATTCTCATGTTGGTCGGCTCGCTGTTGGAGATTTTCCTGGTATTCCTCGCACATGTGGGTCAGGTTCTGATAAAAGTCCTACAGAAAGGCAACCTATTCCCCATCCTCCTTCTCCATCTTCTGGTGCAAACTACACTCACGATGTCCGTCAGCAAATTTCGACGGAGAGCTTCAAAAATAATGCTTATTTAGCAAATTAAATTATGCACACACCATGATCTTCTTTAACATTCAGCTAGAAAACCTATCAGCTTCTAATTTCGAATATTGCTACAAATTGTTCCGATTTAGTTTGGATTCAGAGTATTAAATCCAAAAAATTGTCACTGTTTCGGTATTAGTAAACAACAATCTACCAAAATAATCAAAGAGCTCCGTATAGCTATAGTTTATTTCAGTTTTATGACACAAAAACCAAATTTGACAATACTTCATATATAACACTCGTTCATCATGTATCACCTGACAGCTTCTACTTTCCAATATTACTACATATTGCTTTGCTTAAATGCGTTTCAACGAATTAAAAACTTAAAACTTTTATTGATCGGTCTTATTAAACATCAAGCTACCAAATGAATCAAAGATGATTGATGTTACACATTCAACCAAAGCCATACTTTAGATCAGTTTTTTATACATGACCCAAATTTGTCCATATCTCATGCATGGCAGCCGTCCAACATGAATCTGTTGCTGCGAAGAATTTACATGCTGTATATCAGTTTCAAAACTCGCATTTCTTCCATGTCTAAACAAAGATATGGAAATGAAATGATGGAATGAAATGATCCCATCATCATCTTGAACATTCAATTAGAGACTCATAGCTTCTACCTTCCAATATTGCTTCCGATTTACTTTGGATCCAGCATATTAAATCCCAAAAATATTCACTGTTTTAATATCTTTAAACAAAAGTTTACCAAATTTATCAAATATGAACGACTTTATACATTCAATAAAAAATTTAATTTAGTTCAGTTTTATGGTACAAGAAACAAATTTGCCGCATGTCATATATAACACTCGTTCTGCATGCATCACCTAGAAGCTTCTACTTCCTATTATGTCTATATATTGTTTCGATTTACTTTGGATTCAGTGCATTAAACCCCAAAAATGTCCACTGTTTCAGTCTTATTAAACAACAATTCACCAAGTTAATGAAAGATGAACGATGTTACGCATTCTGCAAAAACTATGCTTTAGTTCAGTTTTATGACACAAGAACCAAATCTGTCCATACTTCATTCATAATACTCGCTCATCATTCATCACCTGGAAGCTGATACTTTCCAATATTATTACATATTGTTCCGATTTACTTCCGTTTCAGCGTATTAAATGCAAAAATTTGCGCTGTTTCGGTCTTATTAAACAGCAATTTACCAAATTAAACAAAGATGAGCGATGTTGCGCATTCTGCAAAAACTATGCTTTAGTTCAGTTTTATGACACAAGAACGAAATTTGGCCGTATATCATACATAATATTCGCTCGTCATGAATATTGCTGCGAAGAATTTGCTTGCTTCACATCAGTATCAATACCTGCAATTGTCCCATGTCGTAACCTAACTTCGGAAATGAAATGAAATGAAAGAATGAATTCTCGCAACTTCTGCTTTCCAATATTGCTACATATTGATACACTTTATTTTACATTCAGCATATTTCATTTTAAAAATATTCATTCTTCAGGTCTTATTAAATAACCATCTACCAAGTTCATCAAAGAGAAACAATGTTACATAATCAGTAAAAATTACATTTTTGTTCAGTTTTATGGCACAAAAATCAAAATTTGGCCATACTTCATACATGAAACTCGCTCATCATGAATCTATTGTGTGTGCTTGTATATGCTATCTGTGCACATCAGTTTTAAAACCTGCACTTGTTCCGTGTCGCAACCTCGCGACTTCTGCTTTCCAATGTTGCTACTTAATGATCCAATTTGTTTCGGATTCAGCATATTTAATTTTAAAAATATTCATTCATTAGGTTTTATTAAATAACCATCTACAAAATGCTTCAAAGAGGAACGTTGCTACATATTCAGTAAAAATTACATTTTAGTCCAGCTTTTTGGCACAGAAACTAAATTTGGCCACACTTCATACATACCACTCATTCATCATGCATCACCTTGAAGCTTCTGCTTTCCAATATTGTTACAAATTGCCGTCGTTTATTTTCGACTCATCGTGTTAAATCCTAAAAAATTCAACCGTTTTGGTCTTATTAAACAGCAATCTACCAAATTAAACAAAGATGAACGATGTTACGCATTTCGTAAAAACTATGCTTTAGTTCAGTTTCATGACACAAAAACCAAATTTGGCCATACTTCATACATAACACTCGCTCATCCTGAATCTATTGCTGAGAAGCATTTACATGTTGCACATCAGTTTCAAAGCCTGCCCTTGTTCCGTATCGTGACCCATCTAATAGAAGAGTAGCCCTGAACGGTTGAGGCTCTCACTCGAATTTGGGGTATCGAAGCCTCTCCAACTCAGGCACGGAGTCCTTATCAAAGCGCTTTCACGCTCTCCAGGAGCATCCTCTCATTAAACACGAACACCCCTCCTAGGAGCACGATCGTGCCACATGTTGCTTTCCAGTCAATGCCTCTCCATCTTTTATGAGGGAACTGCGCTTAGAAACCGTCCTAAATGAATTAAGAGAAAACTTACGCTGGAGATTCATTTTAACAGAATATTTCATTTTTTAGTTGAGTATTGAATAGGAAGCTCGTAGAATTGGTGATGAGGTTTATTTAAATAGTTTTCTTTCGTGAAAGGTTTTAAATTTGAAAGGATGCTTGATTAGGAGTTTGAATAAATATTCATTTGGAAATAATCTCATGCTGCTATGATTTTGATATAACTTTCCGCTTTAAGGTTTATTTGACAGTTTCATCTCGATTATTGTAATAACTTGCTGGCGTAATGACTAGGAAATGGCATTCAGGCCGGTTTAGTGAGACTTGTAACTACAGTGCACTTCCGATTATCCGGGTTAATCACCGGGAGGGATCGCCGGACAATAGAAAAACACGGATAATCCGAAAACTCCTTTTTATTAAAGAAAAAAATCAACATCAGTTCAAAAATTACTTGCATTTGCATGCTGTATAACATCAAACTAGGAATTTTCCTTTTAACATTTAATGCTTTAAAAAATCTGCAATGCGTCTTTGCTTCTTGCTCTTTTTTCATCTCTTGTCGTATATCGACACATATTTTAGGAATCGCAGCAATGTCACCGTAATCAAATCCTCTTTGTCCCATATAATCTAACAAAGTTTCCACAGATTGTAGAGCAGCAGAATGAGAAATTGTATTTCCCTCATTTAGTACATCTTCTGCATCAGTACTAGTTGATTCTCCATTATCAAGTTTTTGAAGGATTTCTAATTTTTGTTTAACATTTAAAACCTTTCATTTCACACCACTCATTTTTACCAGTAAAAAATTTCACGCTACTAACTGACGATAAACAAGACGCAAAAACTAAAGGAACACGTGCGAAAGTGAGAGAAGACGAAGAAGTTAAAGATTGTCGTGTCAGGCAGAAACGTGTTCGTACGAGAATGAGCTAGCAGGAAGTGGATGATTCATTTCTTGGAAAATTAGGGGTTGAACCGGTAGAGATTGCACGTGGAGGAAGAAAAAAAAATCTATTCTTTAGCTTCCGCCGTTACGGCTCACTAGTTTCACGGAATGAATCTCTCGATCGAACATCAACATCGATTTTACATGCACGATAAGTGTGAAAATATTTTTATTTTATTTTCTTGCGAATCCGGAATGAGCACGGATAATAGAGAGTATACTGTAATATCAAAGTACTTCTAAATAATTCCTGTAAACGGAAATTATATGAAACGGATTTCTGTCTAAACTGTTTCCGAAAACAATTGGATATAAGCAATATTTCTGCGACAGGGAGCACAGTTGGTGCATAGATTCGCCAAGTGCCAAATTTAATTAGCTCAATGAAGACAAAACAGCAGTACAATTACGAGTAAGCCACTTTATAACCTTAATTGTACCAAGATGAACAGGAACATTTTTATAATCTGGCTCCACTTACCTTTGCAACGCCACTGGAACTTTGAAAAAAGTGTATGTCTCAAATACCAAATTCTGATTCCAATGATTTCAATAGCTACAAATTTTCGATCATTAACTCTATTATTAAAACAGATATAATCACTGTTGGAACAAAAGCTTTAATTCCGTTTCAATAACCTAAAATCAATTTAGAAATTTCATGCTTTACGTTATATTCCTATATCGAATCACTTTGATCGATGGTTTGCGAGTGGTCTTCAATTATAAGATAAATTGTTCTGCATGTGTATTCTGATTATGTTTTCCAATGATTTTATCTTTTGACATATAAATAATAATAGCTTTTTTTGTTTTAAAGAATAGAAAAGCATTTCAAAGAGGATCTTAAAAAGAAATCTGATCATGATTGTCAGCTTTATAATTTTCTGGGAAAAATAACAAGCTGAATTATATTTTTATAAGCAAATAATCAATTTCCAAGATTGAAAGCATGTTCAGCCAAATTTTTGAATGAATAATTATTTAAACTAATATGGATTTCACTGCTGCATTTTGTTTAATAGAGAAATAATGCATCTTATTCTTTGATATTTTTTTGCTGGTTTAACATTGACTAAGATAGGTTTACTTCTTTTTTAAAATTACTAGTTAGTAATTTATTTTCTCTGTAAGGATAATCTTAACAAATTAAATACATTTTGATTATATTTACTATCTTTGTCGTATAAATATTTAATGAATGAGGGCTCAGGTGTGTACTTGTCTTCGTGGTTTATCTGAGTATTAATGTTTACCCATTAGGGACAGTCCAATTTGTTAGCCTTTATTTATTACAAGATTAAAATGCCTTTTACATATTGATTAATGTCTAGACTTTTTATCACTCACAAAATAAATGTTAAATTCAAAGTTAAGCTATGTTGATTAAAAATTCTTATAGATTTCTTTAAACTAAATAATTCTTAAAAACATTTTTACCACTCTAGCAAGATTCTTAAGGTACTCAGTTCCTAATTCAATCAATTATTTCAGGTACAAGTGAAAAAAAGTTTCCATTAAGCTGTATGTTTCCCATGTGAGGTCCCAAAGACAGTTAACCTTGTGAGGGAAGAAGTAATAAAGAACACGAGAGAAAAGCCTATTATTGAATATTTTAATTGCGTTTTTTTCCCAATAGATGCACTGCTTGTTCTTCAAATAAAGATACAGTGGACATAAATTACTTCTCTTATAGATATCTTTAAACCAAATCATTCTTAAAAACGTTTTTACCCCTCTAGCAAGCTTCTTAAGGTACTCAGTTGTTAATTCAATCAATAATTTCAGGTACAGGAGAAAAAAATTTCCATTAAGCTGTATGTTTCCCATGTGGGGTTACACAACAGAGTTAACATTGTGAGGGAAGAAGTAATAAAGAACATGAGAGAAAAGTCTATTATTGAATATTTTAATTGCGTTTTTTTTCCCAATAGATGCACTGCTTGTTCTTCAAATAATGATACAGCGGACATAAATTACTTCTCAAAAGTTTTCGTGTCGACAGAAACGATATTTAAACGTCGAAAAATCGATTTATCAGTTTTGTCTCCAGGACTAAAGTAATTATCGAAAAACGATATTTTTAACCAGCGATTCGGGTATCACGTTATCCCAACTGTCAACGGGAAAAGTTCCACATCTTGTTTGTTGAACACTACTTCAGCCAGTCAGCTTTAAAACATTATTACTTCTTTTGATGGTTTTAAAAGCTATTTTGAGTGGGAGGGACGAAAAAATGTTACAAGGTAAAATTGCTTTCACGGATTCTTTTTTCTAATAATAACGACTTCTAACGAGTCGTTTCTTGACGAGGATGGTGTTTAAAATTAATTCAGCTTATAATCACAAATATGGTGTTTTAAAAAAATCATGAAAGACAGAGAAAGTTGAAAATTGAAAAATTCCACAAGAAAACGAAAGAAACTTTGTGTTATGCGGAAAAAATCTGACTGGATTCCGTGTTTAATTGCATTTTTAGACACTTAAACACAATTGTATAAAGTTGACTTTCTTATTATTTATAACGGTTATTAACTGAAAGGCATGCGATTTTATAAAATAAGTATATTATAATCAGGGACAACTTCACAGAGATAATTTCACTCATCCAAGTCTTAATTTTCATTGAATTCTGTAGAGGAAAGTTATGGTTACTTTTGAGTTTTCTATAGTTTTGTTGTAAGAATTTATAGTTAAATCGTTTTCATATAAATAGCGTCTAACACGTTGTTTGGCAAGTCATCTATATTCGGATGACACGAATATTAGGACTTTCTATCTAATTAGATTACATATTGACATATTACACAGTTGAACTTATCGCTAGTGAGATATTACTTTTTCTTAAAACATTCCGCTTCACTGTTAATACATGAACAGCAGGTAAGTGATACAATTATTTTTCTTACCAACAAAATCAAAAACTATGAAAAGTTATATTTATCTTACGCGTGATATGGGACTGCTTATAGCTTTGTATGAGAACTAGTCGCTCATTTTTTCACCGCGGTATGCGAATTGCCGTTATACAGGAGTCCATTATATTATAAAATGTTTCGGAACCTATCCTTATAACTATGTTCTCTCAAGCTGGGCAGAATATAAAATTCAAAATACCTATAGCACGATTAATCTCTTATACGTTATAATATGGCCGAGTTGTCGGAGGGATTTGTAAAAGTTTCACGCCTTAAAAAAGACAGTATATTTGAAGGATTCAATTACACTTTCAAAGAATTTGAACAACCCTCTCCACCAATCTTGACCCAACCTCTTCAACTTAGAAAAATCATCTTCATTTAATGGTTACATCCCCTCAAAGTGGCTAGAAATTTTCTCAGATGGATCAAAACATATCAACAAAACTGGCTTCGCGTTTTGCGATTTTGAGAGAGGCTCATTACAAAAAGAGTGGATGGTGAAACTCGACTCCCACCACGGTCTTTCTTTCAGGTAGAATCTCTGGCACTAAAAGAGGCAATAGCCTGGGCAAGCGGTCAGAAAGGCAG
>BGPR01001705.1:52702-66951 GCA_013235015.1 Araneus ventricosus
GCATGCCACCGGTGGCTCGCACTTAGAAGGCCCATTAGGCGGCGCATAACACCGGTGGCTCGCATTTAGATGGCCCATCAGGTGGCGCGTACCACCGGTGGGCTTGCACTTGAATGTTTCATCAGGCGGGGCATATCGCCAACAATTTAGTTCGTTTAGTAACCAGTCAAAATTCCCATGTAGTTGAAAATTAAAGTAATGGAAATTTTACGTACATTAAATGAAAAAGTAGGATTTATTTTATTTTAAATCAATATTTTAAACATATTAAGCAATACTGATAAAAAATTAAGGAGCAGCAATGGCTTTCATTGCGGTAAAATTTCATTTTTCACTTTAGTTCGTTGCAACCCGATAAAGCAAAACTCTCTTAAAATAGCCGCCCATAAGGGAGAAACATGAATTGCTGCGTTGGAGTGAACGTGTTCAGCAACATACACAATTTTGTGTTCTAAAATTTTAAGAATACGACTAGTGCCTCTTGCTGCCATAGGACACATATTGAAAATTTTATTAAACGAATTTACAACATACAAATGACAGCCTGAGTGCTGATAAAAGATAAATTGATGTCTTTAACTTGAGGCTGCATCTTTTTTACGGTGTTTGTAGGCTTGAGAATACCTTCTACAATGTTGGAAGAAATTCCTTATGTAAATTATAATTAGTTATTAAAATTCATCTGTGTTTGATTTTATTGAATTTTTTCAAGGAAATTATTTTCTGAAGTAAAGACCGGTGTTGTCAGTTGGTAACAGACTTTTCAGCCATAAACCATACTTAAAACAAAATAGGATTTTTTAAAAGTGTTTTCCAATGTTTTATTCAAGAAAAGGAATTGAGAAAACTTTTTAAAATAAATTTTAAAAAAATCGGGCTTTTAAGGGTTAATGCTGTATTAAACGTTGTGGAAAATTCCTACTTTCGTCATTGCTAACGACAAAAATCACTGTTTCAATCAATATCGGAACACTTTAAGGAAAGAGAGATCTCGATCCAGATTACCTGGATTCATCATGCCTAAATTAAATGTTTCGCTTTTGTACAACGAGGCTAGAGAATCATTGAAGCCCCAAACACTTAAAGCTCGTCGAGTCCGATTACACATGCTCTAAATTTCTAAACCTTCATTGAAGCAGAATGCGAATTGGTCACGTTGTAATTAGAAATTCAATTTGCTTAAAATGGAGACTATTTGCATTATGAGATTAGAATCTTCAACTTGTACTCCTCGAACATTCACCCAAGCTAACAGGTAATGATCCATTCCGGATTGTTGGACATAAGCCAATATTTCATTTAATAGGATTGGCATAGTGCTTCTTGTAGAAAAATAACATCAACCGTTTTGGCATAGAATATGTTTTAAATATTGATGAATAGCTAAAAGAATGTTGCGATAAATAAAGTAACCTACTTTTTTCGAATGAAAAAAGACTACCTAAATAAGTTGAAGATAAAAAATATCGTAAATTAAAGAACGATTTTATTCATTGCAATAATAATAATAATAATACGGAATACACTATAATAGGTTAAACGCATAATAAAAACAATTGTAACATAGTTTAATGTACTCTTTTCGAGGCAGGACAGAACTTACAAAAGAAGGCCTGTCCTTCTTATGGAAGGACGGTTGGTCACCTTAGTTAAAAGGGAAAACAATATTTCCCCGTTTAGGTATTCGAAAGATGATGATTGTTGGTGTGCAGTAGTATTTGATAAAATTCTTAATTTTTTAAAGATTCATTAAAACTCGGCTGGATATTTTTTGATAAAATTTTTGTTGTCTTAAATAGGTAACTTGTCAAATGAGGAAATAAATAATTTGCGAATAAACACATTAATTAATGCCATATTATTAACTGATGCCTTGATGGCATAGTGTCGCGATACCGGGTTCAAATTTATAAAGTTGGTAGTCAGAGAGCCGATTCCATGACTATCAGTCGTGTATGTTACCCTGATAGTCGTTAACCCTTTTAGAGTGCAAAGTTCCTTCTATAAATGTGTTATGGAAGTTTGGAAACGGCTCCGAGGTCATGAGAGTGATTCTGTTTAATATGAATAGCTTTATCCCATACAGCACTAGTGTTGTTTCAAAATGCGACTCCCTAGTCGTTTTAACAGACATTTAGAAAATAATAATACGATTAGGCAGTTGTTAAAAACATTATTGTGACAAAAAAACGAAACGTTCTGCATCTTGTTTTCGTATCTTTTCAAGACAAAAATCAAATCATCAAAATATGCAATAAAACATCACATGCATAGCATGTTTAACAAGAATGAAACAAATAAAAACAAATTCTGAGAACGCCACAAGAAAAGCAATAAAAAATAAAAGTGCCTGTAATAAAATATATAAATGCTTTTCTGGTAATTATTAAGGGAAGAATATTCTAAAACGCTTCATGAAAATATAAAATATTTCCAATCATTCTAACTGCAGTTTTATGCATTTATTCAATAGATGGACAAATTTCAATAGTTGCATCCATTTTATTTTAAATTAAATGGAAGACTACACTTCCCCTATAATGGGTTAGAAAATTTTGCAATGCCAATTCAAAATTTTCAAATGAGACAAAATAAAATAAAAATTGATATAAAATCATACAAAGGCATATTTGAATTTATATAATTTATTTATTCCTATGGAAGCAATTTATATTAGAGTTCAGAAACTCTATTCAGTTTCCATTACTGCTTTATTGTTAGTTGAGTATTATTTTATTCTTCAAACGCTGAATTTAAATTCTGCTGTGCTTCATTTTGTTTTATCATTAGTTTTTCATTAATTCCTTTTTCTTTCCACATTTGTTGTGGAGATATAATATATTTTATACAATTCAAATATACTTAATATTCGTTCAAGCATTTGAAATTAAACGCTCTAAAATGATGGTCATGATACAAAAAATGATGACAACGATTCAAACTGCTTGAACGAATATAGTATGTTTAAGGGAAAGTGGGGTAAAACCAGGTATCTAAGACTCGAAAGCTTGTTGGATCTAAACTATTTTATTAAAATATTCCTTATTTATCAAAGTACAATATATCATTCAGGAAAATTCATAGTTTTACAACATTTTTACTAATGATTTTTTTTGCAGAAAAAGTCAAAACTCCCGGTTTTACCCCAGTAGTGGGGTTTAACCGGGTATACATGTTAGCTCTGTGCGAAATTAGGGAAAACTAGATTTTCAGTGGAAAAGTTGCATAAATTTTAATTTTATGCGACAATTTAAGAATAGAACAATTTTTTAAGATTTAACAATAGTTATAATAGTTGACAATTTAAGAAAAAAGACGATTTTTTAAAAAAATTTACAATAATTATAATCGTTGACAATTCAAGAATAAATACATTTAAGATTTAACAATAGTTATCGTAGTTGACAATTTAAGAATAAAAACAAGCAAATTAAAAATATTTGAAAAATTCGTATCTAAATTAGTGATAAAAGCTGTAGGAATGAAATAGGGAACCTAGTAATGTAACTAACACATTGAAACACTGCTGGTTTACAAATTACAATCGAACAGAATAGCGACAAAATGTAATGCAAGAATCTAACAAATATTGTACAAACAACACAAAAATTGGAATAATGCAATAGACTAACTGGGTTCTTCTACTATTTTAATGATCCAAATCCAAAAGCATAAGAAGAGAATAAGCCAATCCAAAATAAAAATGTTTTCTACGTACAATAGCTTCCAAAATTGAGCATACACCACTCATGTTCATTAAACGTCTAAAATAAAAAACTTAAAATATTCATTTAATATTAATACTTGAAAAAAATGTAAAAATGCTCATTATAGAATGTATTAAGCAAGGAAATGACCAGAGGGAGTGTTCTCCTCTAAACTTTCTCGTAGACTTCCCCAGAAAAGTGCTGTTTTCCCCTCCCCCCGCGTGGATAAACAAATTCGAACCTACTGTTACCCAGAATCCTATGACTATCAGAAGGTTTTTCATTATAGTGATTGAAAAATATCTAGATAAAGAATCAAATTCAAAGAGATGCCTACCGATTTTCTGCTCTTGCCGGCTCAAGGAGAAGCTGACGTAATTCGCTCCATAGCCTTCGCGTGTACAGAAGAAGGCTTCCAATACGCATGCGCGTGGAGGTGACGGATTTTTTTTTAAAGTAAATTATACAGACCGACAGACAGTCAAACCCTTGACGGATTTGGCCTAAAATTTTATACCGAACTACATTCCTGACGATAAAACCGCGTACCAAATTTTATCCATCTAGCTATTCAAGTTTTTGAGTTATAGTGTTCACATGACCGTGGACATACAAACAGACAGACTTGCCGTTGACGGATTTTGTCCAAAATTTGATAGAAACCTACAAATTATGTGTAAGGATTACATACCAAAGTTCATCCCCATAGCTCTAATAGCTTTTGAGTATTCGTATTCACAGACAGACATAATTCCAAAATTGTGTTTTTCGGACTCAGGGAGGTCTAAAACGTGGAGATTCGTCAAAATCTCGAGTTCGAATTTTTTGACGATTACAATACCTTCTCTTTGTATACTTCGTATACCAGAAAGTAAAAAGGAGGAAATGATAACTTAATTTCTGTCTAAATTTTTATGTGTCCAAATTTGAGAGTCACAAAATTTAGTATACATTCATAAAATATTGAATTTAATTTCCAGCACTTTCCTTTAAATGCACCATTGTAGTATATTTCATGCTGCAATGAACGAGGAATTGACATTCATGAGAGAAATAAGTTTTTAAATTAATTCTCAAAATTAGCTCTTGAACTGAACCAATGTTGATACCGAAACTCTGTAATTGGAAAGTCTGAAAGGAAATTCAAAGAATACTTGGAAAATAATTGCAAAGCATACTTGAGTAGTCATTGAGCTATACAAAAAATTCATCCAAAAGTAAAAAAAAAGTCTTGAACTAAAAAAAAAATAAGCCTGGTTAGAGTAAGAAAAATTCTCAGTTCGACGACTAAAGTGAAACATTTTGACAAATACCAAAAAAATCTAAACCAATTGCTGCAAAATTGTTACATCGATCTCACAGCAATAGAAAGGAGGTTTCAACAGAAACATTTAGTACTAAGTGCTTAAATTATTATGGAATTGTATCTATAAAGAAACTTTCATTTCCGAAGTCAATAGAGATAAAATAATAACTTCTTTGCTGAAAAAGCATATCTTCAGAACCCTGAAGAGTTTTGGAATAAAGTCATATTCAGAAGTCAAATTTTAATATTGAAGTAATGATCAAATCTATGGTTGGTTAAAGCCTGATTCTGAACTACTTGCTCCATTCACCATCTGCAGTCACATGAGGGTGCTCAGTCCTGTACTTGATTTTTGTCTGCAAATGAAATGAGGATTTGGTTTGCGGATGGCATAATGTAATGAAAATGAAATATTTGGATGTACTAAATAAAATTAAGACAAAGTGCACGGAAACTAGTTAGATTCAACTTTATTTTCAAACAAGACAACGTCCTCAAACATACAGCCCAAATCGTGAAATTACTGTTTTTGTACAAAGCAAAATGTGATTGTATACTCCACTAGTGCCCAAATCTCAATGTTATTAGAATTTGAGATCTAAATTGGAAATATCTGCTCAGAAACACAACATTAGGAATAAAGAACACTTATAAACTATGCTACGAAGAATGGGCAAAACAGCCGGACACAAACTCTGTTAACTAAATCTCATGCCGTCTTAGAAGCTGGTTTGAAAGCATAATGATATTCAACAAAATATTATTCTCATGTAATTTTTTTTTATTAACGAGTAGACTAACTGTAAACTCAATTTTGTGACTAAGAAATATGCAGTTCCACATAAAGTTTATGTTAATAAAAATATTATCAATCCTTTGTTCTTGTTAATACCTTTTATATATTTCTTAATGTTTCTTTTATTATTCTTTCAACTCTTAAGCATAAACGTAAACTTATTCTAACATTTTTACTCCTTTAATGAAGAGATAGTAGTGTATACTCAATTTTGAGTGCCACTGTAATTGTTTGTTCTTTTAAATTCAAGCTTAAAGACGAACTCAGTCGATATGACTTTGCTTTAAATAAAACCAAGGACTTAGAGCAAAAGATTTTTAATTTTACGTGCATTCTAAGTTTTATACGAGAAAAAAATTAATAAAAATACTTTATTTGCAAGCGAGGAAATAATGGAATAAATAAATTTCAATTCTTTTTAAAATTTTTACTAAAATAATTCTTTGTATTATTTGAAATTACCACAAAAGAAAGAAATATTGGAAATCGGAATAAATTGGAAATGATTTCCAACACATCAATTGTCTCGAAGGTCTAATAGGAATGGCCCTCACAACTACCAACTATCTCAAAATCTAAGAAAATCTTCTTGGGTCGGGTATCCGTAGTTACCCTCAGTACCAGTTTTACCCCACTAAAAGTACCCTGCTTTACCCCGAGTGCAGAGGTTATAACAAACGAAATAGAACCACGCAAGTTATTTTAATAAATCTTTATTGTTTGATAGGATATAAATCCTTAGTAAACATATAATAAACTGGATTAAATATAGTTTTTATAATAAGTAAGGATAGTTTAAGAACAAACGGACATTAGAGAGTTGATGTCTTAAAACAAATAAACCTTCATAGACGCAGTGAATTCAATATGGCAACTATGATCATTCCTTTTTCTTCACTAGTGGAGCATATTTCAGAATTTGCTCACTAGTAAAGATAATTAATAACGCCAAAATCAAGGTACACCACTAGCCGGTTTTACCCGACTCTTCCCTATATTTCAAAAGCGCTACTAATCTGCAATAAATTTCCTGAATTGTATTGCTCGCCAAGACAAAAAAAAATGTAAATACACTTTGATTATTTAAAATAACGTTTTGCTTTAAAGATTTCCGCTATAATTCACCATGTATGCAGAAATACGACGAAAATGCCGTAATGTGTAAATATTTTAACTGCTAATAATCTCACAATGCATTAAAATCCACGCATCTTTTTAAAATAAAAGTTGTTTCTCGGATGTACCGTACTGTATAAAAGTGTAGCATTTGCTTTTATTTTCACTTCTAAACTGGACATTATATGGCTTTCCACGAAACTCATAACTAAAAATGTTTGAAAGATAATTCTTCAAGCGCACTTTTCATTTCCTCTATCTGCACGTCTTTTCCACCACTGTTCAGCATGGGGCATGAAGAAGGCACTTGCACAAGCTCACACACTTCAGCTTATCATAATTTTTCATTCACATTCTTTCTTCTGCTATAAATATATATGTGTGATATCTAACAATTTATTTTCCAGATAGTTATTGTAATGGTAAGTTAAACTAACTGTGCATTTAAGTTTGTAATACAAATTAATTCAAATATTGGAATGATATAAAAATGGAGAATTGTTAATGCTCTTCAATTAAGAGACATTGTAAAACACTCGAAGTATTTCGGTGCAGAATTTGCGTTATCTCATTAAAGAGCAAATCGATTCTTTACTTGTACATTAACCCTTTCTAGCAAGTATACTTGCCATCAAATTCATGGATTTTTAAATGCAATAATAAAGGTTGGCGTAAGTTAAGCTAATGGTGCATTTAACACTTTGACTCCTAATCCGGCCGTAACCAGCCATGCAACTTCTATACTAGTGGGGCGGATTTTGGCCGGTTGCTGTTCCGAAAGGGGGGAGACGGCAGTTGGGCGAGGTCTTTAAAAGGACCCTTAGGGAGAGATGAGATGAAAGGCCTGCCGGCTGATGTCTCCCTACCTGCAGTGAGGAGAAAAGGGGAAGAAAAGTGGACGCAACTAGTCTCACAGACCAATAGGTAAGCAAACTCTACAACTGTATTCAGATTTTGAGCACTTATAGTCAGAGGGTTAAGTTTGTAATATAAATTGATTCAAATATTGGAACATATAAAATGGAGAATTTAACGTTTTCACTAAGAGAGCATAACTACCTGAAGTATTGGGTGCAGAATTTGTTCTCAATAAAAGGCAAGCCGATTGTTTACTTATAAGACAACTTTCTAAGGATGTAGGTATACTTCATCAAATTCATGGATTTTAATGCAATGTTAAAGGCTGGCGTAAATTCTAGCCTAGCTTTTTCTATGAAACAAAACCTTAAGATGTTCGATTTTTAACTCAAACCATGAAGGGTTCTTGACTTGTTATGCAACTATTAATTAAAGAAATTAATTATAAAAAATTAATGCCATTAATGACTAAATGAATTTCTTTCTAAATTAATCACTCCCCAAAGTTATTTTATTATACCACTAGTAGAAACAAATGGTTCTTTAAAGGGTTAAATTGGGAATTATTGATGTAAAAAACTATTATTAAGTGATTAGTAAATTAATAAAAATGATTCAAACGTGTGGAACATTCTTGAATATCTTAACACATCCTTAAGTTCGAGCTATCCACTTGGTCCTCTAAGAAGGCAATCTGCCCCTAAATAAAGTTGTTCAAGTCGTACTTCTACCTTAGGTGAACCTGTTCGCTTTAGCCGAAATAAGATGTCACGCTTCTCCTTTTTCCTGACTCGTCGTCACCCAGATAAACGAGTCTCCTCTCCCCCCCCAACCGGGGGTACCAGAATACACCCGTTAGCTAGATACAACCCTATTGGCACAAAATGCTCAACAATATCCATACGAAATATTTACGATGTTGTGAGGCATTCCGAATATCGTTCCAACATCGTGGAGATATCTCAAAATATATTGTGCTAATGGGGAACCTAGACCAAGTAAGATTAGAACCACCACCACCACTCTCAAGATTCAAAAAATGTATCCTAAAAACTAATGATAAATAGCATACACAGATTTTACTATTTGTTTGCCGTTTCTGATTGACTACACTAAAATGCCTGCTGTATGAATCTTATCCAAGCATAAATGGCATTAATGTCTTCCAAAAGCTGTTATCAAAAAAGTTAGTATCAGGTTAGATGAAAGGGAATTACTGTTCTGAATAAGCTTCTACAAAAATAGTCAAGCTGGTATGGGGTTAGAATTTAATTATTTCCAGGTCAGTCCCAGTCTATCTTTGTAGTATACCAATGAAAAGAACAAAAATAAAACGGCGATCGGCCTCCAATCACTGGGTTTGGATGAGAAAAAGATCTTAAGGGAGTCTTCTGGGACTTCAGGTTTTCGTTCTGGGTAGACACCAATTCTATTCTTCGAATTTCCCCGGGTACCATACTAGGCAAGGATCTTACAATGAATCGAAATAAAATAAGTACCAAACTGTGTTGCCTTGTCTTATTGATAAGATCGAAAAAAAAATAATTATAAAAGATTGCCTAATGCTAACATTCCTTCACTGCAAACAAATGCGTCAAAACTCAGTTAAAAGACGAAATAAATGCAAACAATTTATAGCAAATTAAACCATCCTAAGCAAAGTCCCATTAATTTAGAATGACGGCATTTTTGGTAGCATCATGCTACAATACAGACCAATGAAGTAGAATTATTTATTTCACAATGGCCCTTAAATGCTTCACCTTAATATAATTTGCTTAGAAAAAGTAATACAAAATGAAAGCGAAATCCTGAAGTGAACAAACACAGAACTGTCAAAAATATCGAAGATGCTTATTTTGGGACGTTTAAATGTAAAAGTTCTGTAATTAATGTCACGAATGCAAACAATTTACAGAAGTTCAGACATTATAACGCCAGCGTATTCTGTTGATATGTCGCACCCCTAGAAGGGCATTATGACATCACCAAAAAAACATTTTTTAAATGTAATCCGCAGTGAGTAGGCCTAAAACGATGCTTACTTTGACTGAAAATGTCGCAAATCTTTTTACGATACTTGGTGATACAGAAAACAAAGTGTGTTTGTTCTTTCTATTTCATTTTATTGCTTCAAACTTTCTTGCTTACTTACTTATTTTGACTTTCACTTAAAACAAATTCAGTTTTTTTAACATCGCAATGTTCTTCTAGGGACGAGATATAACTTCTTTATAGAAACAAAGCTAAATATCCTTCCGAGAAATATTATGTAATAATTCTACCTGACTGATACATGATGTTTGGCTTCTATATAATCGCCGTATTGTACCGAAACACTGATACATTTCTTCAGATAGCTTAGAGCTCCATTTTTTATTTAAAGTGTAAATTAACACTTCAACCTTCTTTTACAACAAAGAATAAATTTTTATTATTTTTGCAGGAATACAGTTCAATGATTTCTTGATATTAGATTAAATTATATTTAATCCTATATACGTCGAGAAAAGGATGTGAATAGCATAAAAAATGGCTAGAATCAAAATTTCCAGAAGTAGAAATTACCTAATCCAAGAAAAGTTTTCATAATGAAAATATGTTCTTCTTATATCTCAATATTTTAACTTAACAATCGTCAAATTTATCGTTGCGCTCAAAACTAACATCAGAATTATACCTATTACTGATATCCATTATATCCGTACGTCTTAACACCACACCGTATCTAGAACTCATGTAACTCCTAGACAGTTCGGTATAGATGTAGGTAGGCTTTGTTGAAAACCATTCGAAATATATCGAAATATATATATATATATATATTATATATATATATATATTGTTGGTTTGTTACCTTTCTTTATCTAAAATTATATATTATATTATATATATATATATATATATATCAAAACATACAAGAAACAAAAAGGAAAAACAGAAAGACAAAAAATTTGACAAATTAAAAAATATCATGGCCAGCCGCTCATCAGGAGAGAAAGCCCGCCTATGATACAATTAGTGCTTTTTTCTGCTAAGCGACTTATGGAACATCATAAAGTATTGTCTTTATCCCCCCAAAAGCACCAACAGTAAAAATGGATATATATATATATATATAATATAAACCAAAACATAACTTGTCATATGTGAAAGTACAAGAACAAAGTAAACAAGACATATCGAAATGTAATTTATTAAGCTTCCAGTGGGCGCGCGTTTACAAGAGATACTTGAATTGTGCATCGTATTACATATTTATATCGTTATTTTATATATTTAAGTGCAATTTTACTTATAAAATCTTTGTTTATTATTAGGCTAATAAATGCAGATAACATAAATAAAATTTGTATTTATTTTTGTTAAATAGCACGATATATATATGCAATACGATGCACGATATGTCGTAAAGATTGCGTGAGCGCGCTCGCTGGAAGGTTAATTAAACAAAATAACCAAATTTAAAATAAAATCTAAAAAATTGAAAATACTATAGATACTAAGAGCAAAAGGCAAGTTTAAACATTAAATGCTAATATGTAAACGAACTCTGTTGCTATCAAAACTAATGAAAAAAGGCAATCCGAATATATGGAGTTTTCAACAATTAAATTAGTAGCTTGACTGTGGACAAGCTTAG
This sequence comes from Araneus ventricosus, assembly GCA_013235015.1. Lineage (NCBI taxonomy): Eukaryota > Metazoa > Arthropoda > Arachnida > Araneae > Araneidae > Araneus > Araneus ventricosus. The sequence continues at coordinate 64,129 of BGPR01001705.1, forward strand.
CCAGGTTAAATCAATCTTGCTGTACAAACCATCCCTGTTACTATAGTTGTTGGAAACAAAATAATTAATTACACATACAATCAACAACAATATTATAAAAGGAAAAAATATCTTGATTATCAGAATACTGAAAGAATGTAAATGATACCGTACAATATGATTAAAACATACCATAAAGAGCAATTTTTAAATTATGTTAGTAAAGAAAAGTAACACTGAGAAATATGTCGATTGCACAGATTAGGGTGAAAACTATTACATTAAATATAAGAAAGGATGGATTTAAGATGTACTATGCATGGAAAGCAAACTAAAATTCCATCCACACGCTAGAGAACTTTGTTTCCTAAGTAAACACCGTACTAGGATCGGTACAGATTGCACAAAACACGAATCGATCTTCTAAACTAAGCGCCATTTCGCCGACGACGCACATTTGATGTGAGCGACAGCTATTCCTTTACGTAAATGATTTGCTGTCCATCATTTATAGTTACTGGAGCTGTGGTCCGACGACGCCAAGGGCGGGGATAAGCGAGTCAGAGCCACCCTGAAGCCACTCAAGAAGTCCCGGCGGAGCTCCGATGAAGAAGAGATGCAGTACAGCATGCAAGTTTTAGCAGATGAGAACAGAAGGTTCAGACAACGATATGAGGACGTAAGTACTCACTATAAATGTAATTTATCGGAAGTTACTCACCTTTGCTGAAGTTTCTCTCTATCAAAACCCATGTGACTGCATGTGTATCGTATGTATGGAGAACATTCATGCTAATGCAAAACATTTTCAAACCACAAATCATTTAGTTTTAGAATCCTCTGTATATCTTGTAAGAGGAATAAGGGTAGAGTGAACATGGCAGTTATTGACACCTTAAATCTTTAATGGACCTTATGCATGTGACGTCACATCCTCCGACACGTGACCTGCCGGATGCAGCCATTGGTCAGTCTTAAACAGCTGACTCCGAACTGCTTTTATTTCTGAGTCACTTATAGGCCGATCGTTTTGTTTATTCCTCCACAGCTGTTTTTCTATACTCTCGAACCCAAACGGCGCATAAGGTCCATTTAAAAAATAAGTTCACATTTTGTCTATATTCTGTTTCACGTTAACCTAACCATAAGTCGACAGTTAAAAGTAGACTAAATATGAACGAAGGAATGGCAATAACTGTGATGTCAGTAACTGTTAAGCACCTTCGCATATTTACGGATCCTACTATGGTTTGGATTGAGGTCGCTTTTCATTGGCTCTCAGCGTCACGTGACTTCTCTTGCTTCTGAATGATGTCATAGGAGCGCTTTTAGTTTCGATTTCTATTTTTGTCTTACCTATTGTATCATGGAGAAACCAAAATTATCTTTATCTTGAATTCATCATTCCCTTTAGAAATATCGAAATAATCGTAATTAAAAGATAATTTTGGTTTTTCCATGATACAATAGCTAAGACAAAAATCGAAATCCAAACTAAGCGCGCTCCTATGACATCATTCAGAAGCAAGGGAAGTCACGTGACGCTGAGAGCCAATGAAAAGCGACCTCAATCCAAACCATAGTAGGATCCGTAAATATGCAGCACCTTCTAAGGATATTTATTGTGGAACCATTCATTTATTCATAATTTAGGAAATGTTATAAAGAATCACAGCTTGTTTGCAATAATTTTACTATTTTTTCCATAAATAAATTGATTAAGTTATATTAATTAATATTGCCTTAAGGATGTCATTTACTCTCTTGTTTTCCCCTATAGCGCAGCATAAGACCATGCAGTTAGATATTAAGATTGTATGCGTATGTTCCCCATGTGTCTGTCACACCTCGTGTCTTAAATGCATTATGCTTTATAAAGATTAAATTTCACTTTTAAATAGCAATATTTAAAATAATTATTCTGTAGAGATAAAGTCGCGTTTAAGAGAGAGATGATTAGTTAGTGATGAATAAAAATAAATTATTTTTTAGCAGTGAATTGTGAATCTTCCTCTTAACGTTTGTGATATGTGTACATGTGTACATCTTTGCAAGCAAGATTTTGTCAGTCATTTATTTACTTCAGTCCAATTTATAAGAACTTTCCTTTCTTCATTAATTTTTGGGGATTACTAACAACATATTTCCTCAAATTGGAATTTAAATGCAAGGTTTATAAAGTATTCATCCTCTAGTGATTTGAAAAATTAAGTCGACATTTAAATTTCACATATTAACTTTTTATAGTTTTTACCAAATATTAATAGGCATTATAATTTTTATAGTTTTTTTAACTTTATAAACCTTTACCAATATATTTTAAATTGAATTAGGATTGCATAATTTGCGTTTCCAGAACTAAATTCACATTTAAATAACTTCTTGGACAAATTAACAATTATTTTGATACATGGAATTAAGAGTGTAGGCTGGTCAAAACATAATGAGAATACTGAAGTCGAAACAAAAGAATGTCAGCAGACTGCTAAAAATTTTTAACGATGCAAACGGAAAATAGTCATCATAATTATGAAATCTGCAAGTTCTGAGTCGTAATTGTTGACCATATTTTTTTATTGTAAATATCCGTATCCCGTAATTACCACATAAACTTAGCATCACGCGATATGAAGTGCTTAAAATAACAATTTTATTATATTTAAAAAATTTAATGGTTTATTTAACCCCTTAAGAGTCCAAATTTCTTTGCTATCTAATAAGATTACCCATCCTGTTTTGGAAAGAGGCTGTCGTTTTCATTCATCGAAGAAGGCAGAGAATACTTGAGATGCTTATGGATTCTACGTAATTTCTGTGTCAAATTATAAAGCTAATTAATGATTA
>BGPR01001705.1:66961-79472 GCA_013235015.1 Araneus ventricosus
GATTCTACGTAATTTCTGTGTCAAATTATAAAGCTAATTAATGATTAAATTTTAATTTGCAAGCCTAAAAAAGCCAATTTTATTATATTTAAAAAATTTAATGGTTTATGTAACCCCTTAAGAGTCCCAATTTCTTTGCTATCTAATAAGATGACCCCTCCTGTTTTGGAAAAGGCCTGTCGTTTTCATTCATCGAAGAAGACAGAGTACTTGAGATGCTTATGGATTCTACGTAATTTTTATGTCAAATTATAAAGCTAATTAATGATTAAATTTTAATTTGCAAGCCTAAAATATCAAATCTTATTATATTTAAAAAATTTAATGACATATTTAATCCCTTAAGAGCCGCAATTTCTTTGCTATCTAATAAGATTACCCCTCAATTTTGGAACGGGGCTGTCGTTTTCATTCTTCTAAGAAGGCATTGAATACTTGAGATACTTATGGATTCTACGTAATTTTTGTGTCAAATTATAAAGCTAATTATTGATTAAATTTTAATTTTCAAGCCTAAAAAAGCCAATTTTATTATATTTAAAAAAATTAATGAGATATTTAACGCCTTAAAAGTCGCAGTTTCTTTGCTATCTAATAAATTACCCTCCTGTTTTGGAAAGAGCTTGTAGTTTTCATTCATCTAAGAAGGCATAGAATACTTGAGATGCTTAAGGATTCTACGTAATTTTTGTGGTCAAATTATAAAGCTAATTAATAATTAAATTTTAGTTTGCAAGCCCAAAAATGCGATAATTCGATGCACTTCAATATGACGGTTAAGAAAGTGATAGGAATTATTTTTGAATCACAAAAAATCTGTAAAAAAAGGAAAATTCTACATACAAGTATACATTTACGTGCAAATTCGATATAACATTTCCTATTTGCAGTAGCTTCAAATCTCATTTTTTGAATGTCGGTAATACTTTTTGTGTTTACGCTTTTTTTGTCGTTTTTCAGGTTAGTATAGAGCTTCAGAAACTGAATCTTCGGTTACGAGAGGCTGAAGAACCCTTGATTCTGGTAACGCATGGATACGACATGACTTCTCCAATTGTGGAGCTGCCATCACTTGAGGGTATGCTTCATTAATTATTAATTTCATTTGCAGGCTTCAAATTTCTTTCGCACTCTAAGCACCTACACTATTACAATATTACGGTACTAGTATTGTCGTGTGTTTCGTATTATTTGCTGGATATTGTGAAAACTTGATTTTTAACATTATTTAACACGTTCATCGCCATATGAATCAGAAACGATTCTACGGTGTCTATTCTGGTACCCCCGGTTGGGTTGGGAATTGGGTTGGGTTTCGTTGTTAACGTGCGGAACCCAATCCAACTCCCAACCCAACCGGGGGTACCAGAATAGACCCCTACATGGGCGGTTCGTACATTAGCCCAGTGGTTGGGTTGTTGAATTCGGAATTAATTAGGGGAAAGCTGAAACTTGTTTTAATCCCTTCGGTTTAGGTCTGGAATGAACATGCTAAGTTTCCCCCCTCCTGCTAGGTGAGCTTTAGACGCTAGATTTGTAGTCAGAAAATATGACTTTTTCAATAATCAAACACTATCTCAGAAACAACTCATGCAATCAAAAACATTGAAAGACAAAAGTTGTAGAGATTAAACTTCTGAATAAAATGAGTACCAACACTAATTATATTTAACGAAAATTAAGCTCTCAACTGCGCTTCAAAGTTTTGCCTAAATCGCTAATAGAGCGTTTGAAGCGAGAACGGACCAAGTTATCGTTTCACACTGCTTCCAATTATTATATATACGTTTTAAATTTGTTCAGGACGCTTTTATAATTATTTAAAGACTTTATTCAGTATATTTTGAGGGTAAAAACCCGCTGTTATTATGAATTAATAGGGGAAAATCTTTACACGAAAATTTCAGCAGTGGCTGAGAGCGTAATGAAAAACAATGATTCTCATTTTAACACTTATTATTTAATTACGCATAATTGAAGTGATATTAAATAGATAAAAAGTTTTATATCAATTTCAGTTTTTTAGATGTTGAAGGTGAGTCATCATTAATGTCGGTTTGCTTCCCCATCGGGGGGAGGCCGCGAGTTCAGGGAAAAGAGGCTGCCATATAAGTAAGCAGGCTCTCGTCAACGCCATGGCACAATAATAGTGGTGTGGATCTTAGGGCCTACTTCTGATAACAGGTCGTACCCCGGTAAAACGGGAGTTGTTGGATGAGCCTCTCATAATAGGGGCTATTATGCAGGAACCTAAGTGCCTGACTATCTGTTACGGCGGTCAGTCATTCAATAGTTACCCGGATGTTTAGGCAGGGCGGGGTGATGTTCCTCTTGAGGGTCTATTCTGGTACCCCCGGTTGGGGTGGGGGGTGGGGTTAGGTCCGGTTTTTAACGTGCGGAACGCACCCCACCTCCCCCCCCACCGGGGGGTACCAGAATAGACCCCTATGTCTACTGTCACTTTTCTCCACTTGCGATGTTTGACATTCTTCATCAAAGTCAATTTCTGCAATTATCTCCTCCATCCTGATATCGATTTCAGCCTCTTGATTAGGTGAGTTTGTAACGATGTAATCATCTTCTGGAGAATTGGTACACCCTTGACCTTTGCAGTGATAGAAAATTGTAGAACATTTAATGCCAAATTTCCTACAGGTGCAAGTCAAATTATACCATTTTGCGTCACTTGCATGATATCATAGATAGAAGGGCTGGAGGAGCTGCTTCCTTGTGGGTGGTGACTGGGAACAATCCATGTTTGGTTTCTTTCCAACCCCAATCTAAGGGGCTTTTGCCAAATCCACTCCAAAGTTGAACCTGTAGGTATGCACAGGAGAGTGTGTTCACGAGCTGTTGCTGTAGTGGGAGGGAGAGACGCTGAATTGAAACTATTTTTTGCAAGTGATTTTTGAAAAAGTTTAAGTCTCAGTTCTTTACTGTTCTTTTCCCCATACCGTTCTATCAAAACTTCATGTCCTACTTCATCTATGTCATCCGGGCATGTATTTTTATCATGGAAAATGTTCACAACTTAGTACAACAGTAATTTTCTGGCAGTAATTTTCTGGGTTGCTGAACATTATAAAGCATTCCAGGCTTTAAGAAGAAAATGTTTTCGGAACTAGTGGATGCTGTCACTATAACCAAGAGGTCGATATCTTCACGAACAACCACTACACATTGTTAAACTTTTTTTCCTATTTCCAAAGCACTTTTGATTACTAGATAATCAGCATTTTCTTGAGCTTGCTTCACAACAAAACCTTCTTTCTGAAACTTAACACATAACATATTTATCAACCTTTACTTGTTCTCATCATTGGATAAATATTTCTCTTGGGGCATAGTGGCTGACACCGATTAATCAAATACAATATAACAAGCTATGTGTTTATTTTTTCGACTGATACGTTCTACTGATTTCGTACTTTTCGCTGCATTTCAGGGTTACCATAAATTTCATTGAAGTGCTTTTTGGCGAAAACAACATATATCTTCAGAATCAAAGAAAATGATTCCTTTGCTTGCTATAGCACACGATATAATATAAATTCACACAACATGCTGAAGTGAAATACACGTCAGTCGGTGTAGAAAATAAAACAGAAATTACTGATTTGCGGGTCTTGTGCAATCCTTCTTCATCAAAGAGTTACAATGGAAAAGGAGCCAGCAACAAATTCAAAATATTTCTGTAACTCTGAATCAGACTTTTTTAGAAGAGAGGTTCTTCTGAATATTGTTTCATAATTCAGAGGAATTAATTCATCATGAAATTTCACCTTAGAAGCGAAACCCCGAATAGGCATTACTTGGTTTTTCCGTTTAATTTTTCTCTAGTTCCTAAGCTAAAGATTCAAAAACGGTTTTAAAAATTCTTTTAAAGCTAATACAATGCATGGTTATGTCGTTGTCGGATGTTCGATGCATTCAAGATATTCCAGACAGCAAAAAATTTCTTTTCATCTATTTCCGAAAGATCCTGATGTTCGGAAACTTTGGATTTGTAGATGGAAAAGAAAAGATATCTTTAATCTCTCTCTTAAGATCTTAACGATCGTTTAAACCTGCCATATTTTGATTTCTTCGTTTTGTGTGAGTCTTTAACAACGTTTCCACAAAAAGAAGGCTTAGAAAAAGTTTTTGGGTTACTAAAAGACCTCTGAAACATGATATTTATTCCGTTACGTATCATTGGGACTAATCGATGCGCTTCCAATGCGACGTCATCAACGCATCCGCTCTCTATGTTTGTATTTTAACTATCGATAGATGATGGACACGTGTTTACCATATACCCAGATGGGTAAATATTCACTAATCAGCCTCAACATTAACAACGTCCCTTGTACAATGCAACATGTTTACTTGTAAGAGAACTAGGAACTCTCATTCCTCCAGAGTTTTTCTTTAAAGTTAGTTGTATATTACTCTTCACCGTTCGTTGCAATTTTATTTATGGTCCTATTTTATTGAAATATTTGTTTTTATTTAAAGCGCAGTTTATAGTTTTGGATGATTTCTTTTGCAAAATAACCAGTAATTTATTTAAAATACCGTGCATATATCTGAATGCAGAAGAAGCTTTGAGTTATTTTGAAGAACTCACATAATGGATAAGAAATCCGCTGCTTCTAATTAATAAACATTTTCTCAACAAATTGCTGAACAATTGCTGAAACCATTGCTGAAGCTTTCGTATGATGTTTTCCTCTGTTAAATTATACTAACAGTGGTTTTATCCCCCTCACAATATACTAAATAGAGCCTTGAAATAATTATAAAAGCATCCAGAGCAATTTAATATGTATATATAATAATTGGAGGCAGGGTGAACCGATAACTTGATCCGTTCTTGCTTCAAGCCCTTGATTAGTGATTTTGGCAAAACTTTGAAACGCAGTTGTAAGCTTAATTTTCATTGAATATAATAATTGTTGGTATCAGATTTTCAAGCTCTACAACATTTTTATTTCAATGTTTCTGATAGCACGAGTTGTTTTTTGAAATATTGCTTTATTATTGAAAAAAGTGCTATTTTCTGAATACAAATCTGCACGGAGCGGCTAAAGCTCACCTAGCAGGAGGGGGAAAACTTAGTATGTTCATTCCAGACCTAAACTGAAGGTATTGAAGCAATTAATTCCGAATTTCCAGTAATTAATTCCGAATTCGGCCTTTTTTTACGACTCAACCTCTGGGCTACATAGGAACTGAAGTACTGCGGCACCCACATCTTTTCACATTGCGTAAATTTAATCAATTTATATTATTTCTCATTTAATATTTAAATCTATCAACAATCTAACCGAATTTTTACTTTAAATTATTTCGATCTTCAAATAAACCGCGAGTAGAAACTGAGGCAGAAAACTAAGTTCCCTAATTTATTTTTTCACTACCCGAAGATTATGCGGAGAGACAAAAGTAACTGCAAGTAACTAGAACGGCCTAGCGTTGCAGCGCCGAATTCCACCTGTGAGCATGCGTAGATGCAGAGAGACAGTTTTTCACTTCCTTTCTCCTACCACGTTTTTAAACTGGAGAGGAACTATAAGATCTGCAGCACCAGATAAGCTGGAAACGGGATTTTCCACTGCAGAAACTTTTTTCGCCAGCCAAAACTTTGAAAATAAGTAAGGAAATGAAGAATAATTAACTATAAATTAAAATTTAATTGACAAAAGATTTTTATATTAATTAAGTTTTAATGAAACTTCTTGCAATTCAAAGGATTTTTTTCGATCATTTTTAGTTATAAATGCTGATGAGAAATTTTCTTCGATACAAATGTAACAAAAATAGTAACAAAGTAAAAGCAAAACAATCTGAATCCATAAATAAGCAAGATGTCACTAAGAGCCAAAACTATCAAAAATTGGGACAGAATAATATTACATATAAAATGAAAGAGAAACAATTTTAAAAAAATAAGATCTGCGAAGTCAGGATTTTTTTAGTTCACTTTTTTGTAGCACAAAATTTAACCAACAGATGGCGTTGCGGCAACATTTTACTGTATATGAGACATGCGAGAGGCCAGTGAGTTACCCAGATCTCAATCCATGCGATTTCTTTTTGTTCGGCCTCTTGAAGGACGTAATGTACCAGAAAAGTCCTACCACAATTGCCGACCCGGTGCAACCCATCTGTGATGAATGTGAACTATTCCAATAAATACGTTATAGAATGTCGTCGCTAATTTTGTACTACGTTTGAGAGAAGTAATTGCAGAGAACGGTGGACATTTCGAGAACATTGTCTTGTAATTTCCATGAGTTTTCTAATGATTGACAGACTGGATGCACAGTGCCATCTGTTGGTGAAATTTTTTATTACAAAACAAAGTGAACAAAAAAATCCTGACTTCACACATTTATATTCCGCAAGAATGACTTTAATATCTCTCACCGTTTTCTTGTAAACCCATTTTGAAAACCGTCACTCCATTTTGGAACACCCTGTAATAAAATAAGAAAAGTACATTGTTTAGTTAGTTAAACTTAAAAGACAATAATTTACACTAACAGTTCTGTGACATAGTAATATAGCGTACGAAAACCAAATCTAAGATCTACTCATAACCCTAGTCTTTATAGGTTTAACCAATGTGTCCTCGAGTCAATGTTAGCCAATTAAGCCAAATTGAAGAAAATCGAGCAAAGAGTTTGGCTGTGAGTGAGTAACGCACAAATATACATATCATTTCACCACGCATACCTCCTAACTCGGAACCTGAACGGCTCCATATTCGTTAGATAGGTATGCGTGAAACTTTATTAATAAAGGAAAAAATTACAAACAAGAGTTATAACATAATACAAAAAAGAGCAGAACGGTCAAATTTAAACAGGATCTCTATTCAGTCAGCCAACAGCGATTATAAATTAAATGACTGATTTAAAATGTCTTTAGATTTTGAAAATCATGATTTAATGTAACTGGAAGAATGACAATTTTACTTATTGTCCTATGCAATCTTTATCTGAGATTGCAAAAAATTTTAAAACATTTTATTTAAATTTTCTCTTGAAAGAAATAAAAAATTATCTTCTAATTAATTTGTTATTCATTTCGATTTCAAACGAACTTGAAACTTAATATATTCCAAAAGTAGTGTTCATACAGAGTATCAAATTTTAAATAATAATGCGAGAACGTTACGTCTCGCATGTTTATCTGTTATCTTTCATACACAGTACAAATAACTTCTTCTCAAAGTAATTCAGCTATATTGACTTATTTCTTCGCATAGCACAAAACAAATCAGTAACTCGTTTCAGTCGGTTAATTTACTACATTTCTTTCTCTAACTCTAGAGTAAAGAAAAAAACCTCTCTCAATGCTTTCTGAATAAATGTAATTGATATATATTATTTCCTACATTAGGCATCGAAAGAGCATCAATATTTATTTTCAGTTAAATGGATAGACGGAATATGTTTATTGGATTACTGTCTAATGTTGTCTACATATATCGTACATAAATAACTTTTCCTTCAATATATATATTTAATATTATCTAATGAGAAGTGACATTCTTAATAGTTATTTTTCTGACATATGGGTAAACATTTTACTGGATAATTTTATCAAGATATATATCACATAGATATACATGTGAAATAAAATTTCCAGAAATTTTTATCTTGCGAACTCCAAGGTTTCTGTAAGAATTATTCCTATAGAAAACTTCTGGATTCTGATGCAGCATATTTACTTGCATTTCGATAAATTAATACTGATGGAAGTCCGTAGGGGAAAAGCTTATAATATTTTCATAGCTACATATCGGGTTTTCCAGAAATCTTATTTCCTCATTTTTTATGTGGATGTATTGCCTAATATTTACGCAAATATTTATTTCTTTACATGGCAAATATTTTCTCTCGGATTTCGTAAATGAACTCGGATATTATATATGTTTGGCATATAAAATGTGACACGATATGAAAAATTAAATTTATTTCGAATACTATTTCATTGCTTATATATTTTATTTCAAGCGTTTTATCAGCATAAGCAAATTTGTAAAGATTAAACAGAGATATCCTTGATAACAAACTGAATTTTAAACAACTTACATTTTTATATAAAGTCATAGCAACGAAACTTTATTTTTATAACGAAAGCAGCTTCCATATTTTTGTCTTTAATAATAAATGCGACTGGACTTTCCGTAATGGTCTTATTATGCTGGAGAATGTTAGGTGATTTTCTTTTCTGCCAAATGTCATGTAATCCGATTCCGTCGGACCGTCAAATGAAGAGATTTGGCATTGTTAAGAAAACTTCTTTCAGTTCTTTTATTGAAAAATGACTGCTTTTGAAGACATGTGAAGCTGAAATAGTTCAATTCTCGTCCGGAAAGAATAGAAATTGACGTAGGAAGTCTCGTTCGTTGGAATGACTACTTTTTTGAGGAATTTTAAAAATAATATCTCAGAAATTTCCGCTAATTTTTATCAATTTATCTTAGTTCGGAACATGATGTAGTAACTCTAGGGAATAAGAATTCTGATAGAAAAAGATATCTTATCATTATGTTTCAAAAGAATATGAGAGTTTTTTTATGTGCATGACATTAATGTGACTATCTATATAACGGATCATTCTGCTGAGAAATGAAAATGTTTTTCTTCTTATTGAAGGCTTCAATATATTTAAGCAATGTATTCAAAAATCTGTTGATTTTATTTCGAAGCATTCTAAAGAATCAAGGATGCCCAAAAAATAGCCCAGCCGTCATTTTCCATAATAATTGAAATGATATCAGTATAACTGAAAATCACATGTTTCATATAAACCCAATGCGTTCTGTCACTTTACTGTGAATCGCTGTCATACAGAATTTTTTTTTTCATATAGTTTTTATTTTTAGGAATGCACAGGTTAGCCATCAAACAAGGCAGATCGATTGTAAAAAATTTATTCAATCAAATGTAACTAAATATGGTCTACTGCATAGCAACAGATTCGGAAACCCTCCGCGCTTTTGCGCATGCGCCGGGCAGAGTTATTTTCATCAAAATGGGGGAGTGAAAGTGAAGAATGGAAAGGTGATGTTTACATTTTACTGAGCATGATCTAACAAGGAACTCCGAAAATGCGCTCGTTTGTCTCATTGCCTGACACCCCTTTCCGGTGTAAAATCGTCCAAAAGTGGTAGTCTCGGAATCTGTTGCCGAACAGTACATAGTTTATCGACCACGGATTTCTATATATTAAAAAAGTTTCCAATTCAATTTATGCAAATTATTTTCAATTTTCGCAACCAACTACAATAACACTTTCGCCCATCTTATTTTGACATCATTAATACATGCGGTTCGATGAATTTACACTCAGAATAGAAAAGTACTGATATCTGCAGTCTACGGGCAAGATGAAACACTTTCTCACATCGGATCATGTGTTCAGCCATCTCTACAGCAACATTTCCCACATGAAAGGATACTTAGACTTGCATTTCCTTTAAGATGGCCATCACGTTATCTGGATCTCATTCCGTTTGAGTTTTGCTTGTGGGGCCATCCGAAAAGTGTGGTTTACAAAGGGAAACGTATATTATCTTACCATCTAAAAGGATCGCATAACACTACTCGACAAAGCGACATTGAACATCTGCTTTCAGCTGTAGAATATGTAACCCAAAGAATGTATTTTGCTGGAGCACTTGAGAGGTCAACTCGTTGAACCACATGTATGAACGATGCTAAAACAGAATTTGGTTTGGAGATTTTAATCTTTCTAGTTATTTCGACTGATTGACTTGGCAAATTGCGTCTACAGCGCCTGCACTGCATTGCAGGATGAATCAACAGAATTTTTATTAGAAAAAACACTTTTATTTTAACATAATTTTCACCAAAAAAACGCTCATTCGCTGGAACTATATACATCAGTTGTAACATTTCGGTCTCTGTACAATACCATCTTTTTTCTTAAAAAAAACTCACCTCTTTTATCTTACGTTGCAAAGCAATGCTCGTAAGACGAATATCGTATTGCCACACTAAAAAGTTTTTGAAAGAAAACTTTCGAACTAACTCAATATTTTTGTAACGAATATCACATACCATATTGCAGTCGGTGTCGGTGGTAAATTAACAATAATTATTATCATCTGTAATAAATTTTAATTAAGTTATTTATGAGAAGAGTTTAAAATTGTGTAAAGAACTGAACTTTTTAATGTTTGCTTGTATAAACTATGATTTCTGACTTGTGACTTCCGAAAAAAATAAATAAATAAAGACTTCGAAATTTTAATCTTTTCCCTCAATAACTCCAAAGCATATTTTCTCACAAGAATAATGTTTACATCTCTTTAAAATTCAAAGAAATTTTGCGTTCTGTAATACCTATTTTAATTCAGTTCAGTCTTCTCTTTAATTTTGATATTCTTTTCCAAAATTAGTTTCAAATACAACTTTGTAGCAACGATTTTCCTTTAAAACAGCAAAAGTGTGAATATTGAATAATATTTTAATAGACTTTGTGTTTAGATATTAGATTTTTCACTTTGTTTCTATCTAATGCTTTAATCTTCTGACTGCGTATCCCGGAATTTCCGCGGGATGGATGCAGATCTATTTTCTGATGCATCTTGCGATTTTCGCAAGCTAACGTGTTTTCTTAGAACTTTTATAGTTTTGGATCTTATTGTTACAAAAATCGTTCTGTGGGTGTATGGTGTAAACTGTCCAACACGCAGGATAATGGAGAATTAAGGTTTATTCGCAAATATGCAGGAAAAACACGTAGCACAGGTAACAGGAACAATAACTTTTGTACAGATTAGCAACACAAACAGACAATAATTCACTAGTAATAACAGTAACAGCACTTTTGCATTTAGAAACACAAACAGCCAGCAAATCACTAATAATGAGAGAAACAGCACTTTCAATAACGCTCAGCGGCTTTCCAGCTCGCACTGCAGGCGAAACTCCAAATTCGTTCCAGTCGATCAAAGTACTTAATAACGCTCAGCGCCTCACAACTTACTAGCTCGCACAGCGGATAAAAACTCCAAGAACGGGTTAGCACTCCAAAGGTGATCTCAGTCGATCCACACCCTCAAGTCGATCAACATTCACTCCTCTGTGATCCCAGCGCGATCCTTGTCTAGTCTCCCTGACAGGTCGTGACGTCACATGGAGTTATCTAGTACATTCAAGCGTATATCCTCTCCTAACAGATATATCGAGAAAAGGATCGCATTTTCTGGAATCTTCGACTTGCCGCCAAAACAATGGCGCTAAGTTCATCGCCAAGGTCCGGGGGTTAGATCTGACCGCTGGCGGCCATTCCATCCCTACCCCTGTAAAACTCTCTTCCCAACCATAAGATTAACATTGCTGGGAAGTGACCTTCCATGTTCGTAACAATATTATAAGGCTTTGCATACAAATAATAACTCGCTTGGCTCAACAATATTTGAACACGTTTGCAAACGTTGCATCTAAATAGTGATTTAAAAAACTCCGCAGTAAGATGGTTTATATATTTCAAGACACTGGATATTCCGTAGCTTAACAAGCAATACCACTTATTTCAATTGTTTGAAATTTCCAAGAGGAAGGAAAAAACTGAATTTTTCACAACCATTTGCGAATATTTCTAATATCTGTTATGAAGATGAGACCGTATGTTGCTGCCAGATGTGAATAAAAATCAGAAATAATCTTTATTGGTAGAGAAAAAAAATCAGGTTTTCCTTCCTCTTTGAAATTTCAAAAAATTGAGATAGGTGGTGTTGCTTGTTAAATGACGATTTTCTAACCTGATGTTGTTTTTATTCTGGCATTATTTCTGAAAATTTCGTGATATTAAAATCGTTACACACAGAATGCAAGAACTGATGCAATCGAGCAAGACGAAGGAAATATAGTCAAATAAAATCTAAAACGTTATCATGCTGCGGTGTTATGGACTAGAAGTTTAAATAGCTTACTTTTACTTTTATGTAGGGAAAGCGTAATTTAATAAAAGAATGCAATTACACTCACTTAAAATAAATACAACATACTATGATATATATGATATCCTATAAAAAGATACATTTTTAAAACAAAGGAAATATTTAATGGTCACAGTTATCATGTCTACGATTAATACTAGTTGAAGAAAATACTCTTAGAAAGAAAAGTAGGAAACTTCTGACAAATGATTTATGCGGAAACCATTTCTCTGGTGTCAGGTGGAAACATTAGGCGAAGACTAATAATCGTTATGCCTCGGAACCATATTGATTTCGGCGTTCGAAATGACCAAATTGTTTTTGCAATTTCTTATTTATTCCTGAAATATTTTTGGATATTGCTTACAATAAGAATTATGGGCTATATCATTTAATAAGATATCTAATATCTTGGATGAGCTAGATTTCATCTAGAACTATCCTTAATGTTTTCCCAAATTGTTTTATTTCTCTTTCAGTGAGTGAGGAGGAGTCCGCAGAAGACACGTTTACCAGAAGACCATCCATGCCTGTTCGGTCACAAGC
>BGPR01001705.1:131740-158060 GCA_013235015.1 Araneus ventricosus
CCTAGAAGGAGGGGGGAAACTTAGTATGTTCATTCCAGACCTAAACTGAAGGTATTGAAACAATTAATTCCGAATTTCCCCTAATTAATTCCGAATTCGGCCTTTTTTACGACCCAACCACTGGGCTACATAAGAACTGAAGTACTACGGCACCCACATCTTTTTCCATTGCGTAAATTTAATAAATTTATATTATTTCTCATTTAATATTTAAATCTATCAACAATCTAACCGAATTTTTACTTTAAATGATTTCGATCTTCAAATAAACAGCGAGTAAAAACTGAGGCAGAAAACTAAGATCCCTAATTTATTTTTTCACTACCCGAAGATTATGCGGAGAGACAAATGTAACTGCAAGTAACTAGAACGGCCTAGCGTTGCAGCGGCGAATTCCACCTGTGAGCATGCGTAGATACAGAGAGACAGCTTTTCACTTCCTTTCACCTACCACGTTTTTAAGCTGGAGAGGAACTATGAGATCTGCAGCAACAGATAAGCTGGAAACGGGATTTCAAACATTTTTCTACTGCAGAAACTTTTTCGCCAGCCAAAACTTTGAAAATAAGTAAGGAAATGAAGAATAATTAACTATAAATTAAAATTTAATTGACAAAAGATATTTCTATTAATTAAGTTTTAATGAAACTTCTTGCAATTCAAAGGATTTTTTTCGATAATTTTTAGTTATAAATGCTGATGAGAAATTTTCTTCGATACAAATGTAGCAAAAATAGTAACAAAGTAAAAGCAAAACAATCTGAATCCATAAATAAGCAAGATGTCACTAAGAGCCAAAACTACCAAAGATTGGGACAGAAAAATATTACATATAAAATAAAAGAGAAACAATTTAAAAAAAATAAGATCTGCGAAGTCAGGATTTTTTTAGTTCACTTTTTTGTAGCACAAAATTTAACCAACAGATGACGTTGCAGCAACATTTTACTGTATATGAGATATGTGATAGGCCAGTGAGTTACCCAGATCTCAATTCATGCGATTTCTTCTTGTTCGGCCTCTTGAAGGACGTAATGTACCAGAAAAGTCCTACCACAATTGCTGACCCGGTGCAGCCCGTCTGTGTTGAATGTGAACTATTCCAATAAATACGTTATAGAATGTCGTCGCTAATTTTGTACTTCGTTTGAGAGAAGTGATTGCAGAGAACGGTGGACATTTCGAGAACATTGTCTTGTAATTTTCATGAGTTTTCTAATGATTGACAGACTGGATGCACAGTGCCATCTGTTGGTGAAATTTTGTACTACAAACCAAAGTGAGCTAAAAAAAATCTTAACTTCGCACATTTATATTCCGCAAGAATGACTTTAATATCTCTCACCGTTTTCTTGTAATCCCATTTTGAAAACCGTCAATCCATTTTGGAACACCCTGTAATAAAATAAGGAAAGTACATTGTTTAGTTAGTTAAACTTAAAAGACAATAATTTACACTAACAGTTCTGTCAACAGTAATATAGCGTACGAAAACCAAATCTACGATCTACTCATAACCCTAGTCTTTATAGGTTTAGCCAATGTGTCTTTGAGCCAATGTTAGCCAATTAAGCAGCCTCGAGGGGATTAGAAGGGTGGGGGACGCATCCTCTCTCACACACTCGCTTCAGCAGGTCAGCAACACAATTCTATAAACCATAAGAGTTACTTCAAAAATGTACTGCAGAAATGTACTGCTCTAGAGTGGTGGTAGTCTTCATATTTTATAGCATGAACCATTTCGCTAGAATCGTTCTAAAAAGTTGAACATAAGCTGAACCGAAACCATCAATATGGTCAACATCTTGAAACGTAATCAAAGAATAAAAATCCCTACACATAAATCGGTTTTAATGACTTCAAGGAACATGCATTCCAAATTGAAGAAAATCGAGCAAAGAATTTGGCTGTGACTGAGTAACGCGCAACTATACATTTAACTCCGAACTCGAAACCTGAACGGCTCCCTGTTGGTTAGATAGGTATGCGTGAAATTTTATTAATAAAGGAAAAAATTACAAACAAGAGTTATAATATAACAAAAGAGCAGAACGGTCGAATTTAAGCAGGAACTCTATTCGCTCGGCCAGCAATGATTATAAATTAAATCTCTGATTTAAAATGTCTTTAGATTTTGAAAATCATGATTTAATGTAACTGGAAGAATGACAATTTTACTTATTGTCCTATGCAATCTTTATCTGAGATTGCAAAAAATTTTAAAACATTTTATTTAAATTTTCTCTTGAAAGAAATAAAAAATTATCTTCTAATTAATTTGTTATTCATTTCGATTTCAAACGAACTTGAAACTTAATATATTCCAAAAGTAGTGTTCATACAGAGTATCAAATTTTAAATAATAATGCGAGAACGTTACGTCTCGCATGTTTATCTGTTATCTTTCATACACAGTACAAATAACTTCTTCTCAAAGTAATTCAGCTATATTGACTTATTTCTTCGCATAGCACAAAACAAATCAGTAACTCGTTTCAGTCGGTTAATTTACTACATTTCTTTCTCTAACTCTAGAGTAAAGAAAAAAACCTCTCTCAATGCTTTCTGAATAAATGTAATTGATATATATTATTTCCTACATTAGGCATCGAAAGAGCATCAATATTTATTTTCAGTTAAATGGATAGACGGAATATGTTTATTGGATTACTGTCTAATGTTGTCTACATATATCGTACATAAATAACTTTTCCTTCAATATATATATTTAATATTATCTAATGAGAAGTGACATTCTTAATAGTTATTTTTCTGACATATGGGTAAACATTTTACTGGATAATTTTATCAAGATATATATCACATAGATATACATGTGAAATAAAATTTCCAGAAATTTTTATCTTGCGAACTCCAAGGTTTCTGTAAGAATTATTCCTATAGAAAACTTCTGGATTCTGATGCAGCATATTTACTTGCATTTCGATAAATTAATACTGATGGAAGTCCGTAGGGGAAAAGCTTATAATATTTTCATAGCTACATATCGGGTTTTCCAGAAATCTTATTTCCTCATTTTTTATGTGGATGTATTGCCTAATATTTACGCAAATATTTATTTCTTTACATGGCAAATATTTTCTCTCGGATTTCGTAAATGAACTCGGATATTATATATGTTTGGCATATAAAATGTGACACGATATGAAAAATTAAATTTATTTCGAATACTATTTCATTGCTTATATATTTTATTTCAAGCGTTTTATCAGCATAAGCAAATTTGTAAAGATTAAACAGAGATATCCTTGATAACAAACTGAATTTTAAACAACTTACATTTTTATATAAAGTCATAGCAACGAAACTTTATTTTTATAACGAAAGCAGCTTCCATATTTTTGTCTTTAATAATAAATGCGACTGGACTTTCCGTAATGGTCTTATTATGCTGGAGAATGTTAGGTGATTTTCTTTTCTGCCAAATGTCATGTAATCCGATTCCGTCGGACCGTCAAATGAAGAGATTTGGCATTGTTAAGAAAACTTCTTTCAGTTCTTTTATTGAAAAATGACTGCTTTTGAAGACATGTGAAGCTGAAATAGTTCAATTCTCGTCCGGAAAGAATAGAAATTGACGTAGGAAGTCTCGTTCGTTGGAATGACTACTTTTTTGAGGAATTTTAAAAATAATATCTCAGAAATTTCCGCTAATTTTTATCAATTTATCTTAGTTCGGAACATGATGTAGTAACTCTAGGGAATAAGAATTCTGATAGAAAAAGATATCTTATCATTATGTTTCAAAAGAATATGAGAGTTTTTTTATGTGCATGACATTAATGTGACTATCTATATAACGGATCATTCTGCTGAGAAATGAAAATGTTTTTCTTCTTATTGAAGGCTTCAATATATTTAAGCAATGTATTCAAAAATCTGTTGATTTTATTTCGAAGCATTCTAAAGAATCAAGGATGCCCAAAAAATAGCCCAGCCGTCATTTTCCATAATAATTGAAATGATATCAGTATAACTGAAAATCACATGTTTCATATAAACCCAATGCGTTCTGTCACTTTACTGTGAATCGCTGTCATACAGAATTTTTTTTTTCATATAGTTTTTATTTTTAGGAATGCACAGGTTAGCCATCAAACAAGGCAGATCGATTGTAAAAAATTTATTCAATCAAATGTAACTAAATATGGTCTACTGCATAGCAACAGATTCGGAAACCCTCCGCGCTTTTGCGCATGCGCCGGGCAGAGTTATTTTCATCAAAATGGGGGAGTGAAAGTGAAGAATGGAAAGGTGATGTTTACATTTTACTGAGCATGATCTAACAAGGAACTCCGAAAATGCGCTCGTTTGTCTCATTGCCTGACACCCCTTTCCGGTGTAAAATCGTCCAAAAGTGGTAGTCTCGGAATCTGTTGCCGAACAGTACATAGTTTATCGACCACGGATTTCTATATATTAAAAAAGTTTCCAATTCAATTTATGCAAATTATTTTCAATTTTCGCAACCAACTACAATAACACTTTCGCCCATCTTATTTTGACATCATTAATACATGCGGTTCGATGAATTTACACTCAGAATAGAAAAGTACTGATATCTGCAGTCTACGGGCAAGATGAAACACTTTCTCACATCGGATCATGTGTTCAGCCATCTCTACAGCAACATTTCCCACATGAAAGGATACTTAGACTTGCATTTCCTTTAAGATGGCCATCACGTTATCTGGATCTCATTCCGTTTGAGTTTTGCTTGTGGGGCCATCCGAAAAGTGTGGTTTACAAAGGGAAACGTATATTATCTTACCATCTAAAAGGATCGCATAACACTACTCGACAAAGCGACATTGAACATCTGCTTTCAGCTGTAGAATATGTAACCCAAAGAATGTATTTTGCTGGAGCACTTGAGAGGTCAACTCGTTGAACCACATGTATGAACGATGCTAAAACAGAATTTGGTTTGGAGATTTTAATCTTTCTAGTTATTTCGACTGATTGACTTGGCAAATTGCGTCTACAGCGCCTGCACTGCATTGCAGGATGAATCAACAGAATTTTTATTAGAAAAAACACTTTTATTTTAACATAATTTTCACCAAAAAAACGCTCATTCGCTGGAACTATATACATCAGTTGTAACATTTCGGTCTCTGTACAATACCATCTTTTTTCTTAAAAAAAACTCACCTCTTTTATCTTACGTTGCAAAGCAATGCTCGTAAGACGAATATCGTATTGCCACACTAAAAAGTTTTTGAAAGAAAACTTTCGAACTAACTCAATATTTTTGTAACGAATATCACATACCATATTGCAGTCGGTGTCGGTGGTAAATTAACAATAATTATTATCATCTGTAATAAATTTTAATTAAGTTATTTATGAGAAGAGTTTAAAATTGTGTAAAGAACTGAACTTTTTAATGTTTGCTTGTATAAACTATGATTTCTGACTTGTGACTTCCGAAAAAAATAAATAAATAAAGACTTCGAAATTTTAATCTTTTCCCTCAATAACTCCAAAGCATATTTTCTCACAAGAATAATGTTTACATCTCTTTAAAATTCAAAGAAATTTTGCGTTCTGTAATACCTATTTTAATTCAGTTCAGTCTTCTCTTTAATTTTGATATTCTTTTCCAAAATTAGTTTCAAATACAACTTTGTAGCAACGATTTTCCTTTAAAACAGCAAAAGTGTGAATATTGAATAATATTTTAATAGACTTTGTGTTTAGATATTAGATTTTTCACTTTGTTTCTATCTAATGCTTTAATCTTCTGACTGCGTATCCCGGAATTTCCGCGGGATGGATGCAGATCTATTTTCTGATGCATCTTGCGATTTTCGCAAGCTAACGTGTTTTCTTAGAACTTTTATAGTTTTGGATCTTATTGTTACAAAAATCGTTCTGTGGGTGTATGGTGTAAACTGTCCAACACGCAGGATAATGGAGAATTAAGGTTTATTCGCAAATATGCAGGAAAAACACGTAGCACAGGTAACAGGAACAATAACTTTTGTACAGATTAGCAACACAAACAGACAATAATTCACTAGTAATAACAGTAACAGCACTTTTGCATTTAGAAACACAAACAGCCAGCAAATCACTAATAATGAGAGAAACAGCACTTTCAATAACGCTCAGCGGCTTTCCAGCTCGCACTGCAGGCGAAACTCCAAATTCGTTCCAGTCGATCAAAGTACTTAATAACGCTCAGCGCCTCACAACTTACTAGCTCGCACAGCGGATAAAAACTCCAAGAACGGGTTAGCACTCCAAAGGTGATCTCAGTCGATCCACACCCTCAAGTCGATCAACATTCACTCCTCTGTGATCCCAGCGCGATCCTTGTCTAGTCTCCCTGACAGGTCGTGACGTCACATGGAGTTATCTAGTACATTCAAGCGTATATCCTCTCCTAACAGATATATCGAGAAAAGGATCGCATTTTCTGGAATCTTCGACTTGCCGCCAAAACAATGGCGCTAAGTTCATCGCCAAGGTCCGGGGGTTAGATCTGACCGCTGGCGGCCATTCCATCCCTACCCCTGTAAAACTCTCTTCCCAACCATAAGATTAACATTGCTGGGAAGTGACCTTCCATGTTCGTAACAATATTATAAGGCTTTGCATACAAATAATAACTCGCTTGGCTCAACAATATTTGAACACGTTTGCAAACGTTGCATCTAAATAGTGATTTAAAAAACTCCGCAGTAAGATGGTTTATATATTTCAAGACACTGGATATTCCGTAGCTTAACAAGCAATACCACTTATTTCAATTGTTTGAAATTTCCAAGAGGAAGGAAAAAACTGAATTTTTCACAACCATTTGCGAATATTTCTAATATCTGTTATGAAGATGAGACCGTATGTTGCTGCCAGATGTGAATAAAAATCAGAAATAATCTTTATTGGTAGAGAAAAAAAATCAGGTTTTCCTTCCTCTTTGAAATTTCAAAAAATTGAGATAGGTGGTGTTGCTTGTTAAATGACGATTTTCTAACCTGATGTTGTTTTTATTCTGGCATTATTTCTGAAAATTTCGTGATATTAAAATCGTTACACACAGAATGCAAGAACTGATGCAATCGAGCAAGACGAAGGAAATATAGTCAAATAAAATCTAAAACGTTATCATGCTGCGGTGTTATGGACTAGAAGTTTAAATAGCTTACTTTTACTTTTATGTAGGGAAAGCGTAATTTAATAAAAGAATGCAATTACACTCACTTAAAATAAATACAACATACTATGATATATATGATATCCTATAAAAAGATACATTTTTAAAACAAAGGAAATATTTAATGGTCACAGTTATCATGTCTACGATTAATACTAGTTGAAGAAAATACTCTTAGAAAGAAAAGTAGGAAACTTCTGACAAATGATTTATGCGGAAACCATTTCTCTGGTGTCAGGTGGAAACATTAGGCGAAGACTAATAATCGTTATGCCTCGGAACCATATTGATTTCGGCGTTCGAAATGACCAAATTGTTTTTGCAATTTCTTATTTATTCCTGAAATATTTTTGGATATTGCTTACAATAAGAATTATGGGCTATATCATTTAATAAGATATCTAATATCTTGGATGAGCTAGATTTCATCTAGAACTATCCTTAATGTTTTCCCAAATTGTTTTATTTCTCTTTCAGTGAGTGAGGAGGAGTCCGCAGAAGACACGTTTACCAGAAGACCATCCATGCCTGTTCGGTCACAAGCCATCAGCTTGCCAAAGAGAAGGTAAATAAGCTTCTGTTTGCCCGCTTATTCAAGCAAGCTTTCTTTTTCTGAATTTTTAATCACCCTGTATATTAATACAGGGTGATTCAAAATTCAGCCAACAAACCTTAAGATGAGAGAGAAACAGCAAAAGCAAGCTAAATGTGTAACTGGGAACGCCATCCTTTTGAGATAGAGCAGTGGTTCCCAACCTGTGTTACGTGTACGGGATACGCGACGGACTATTTAGGGGTACGCGAAATTAAAGTTGGTAATGGCGGAAAAAGAAAACATAAGGGATTAAAAAAGTTAGAGAATTTTGTTTGTCCAAGTGAATACTTGCTATTTAATAACTATACCACTTGAATAGTTAATCATTACGAAGTGTAATTTTTGGCTATTCTTATAAATTAATACGAAATAATCACAATTCTGGTTTCACTTGTCTTGGCGTTGAACTAATATTATTGTAAAAATGGCATAAAATGTAAAATCAAAAATAAATTTTAAACATGTTATTAATTCGACTCATTTCACTTTTAAGCTAATTTTAACATTAATGATAAAAACTTCTTTGCATAGATGGATTGCTGGGGGGATTGGATGTGATAGTAGGGTATACGTGAAAACAAAAAGGATAATCAAAGGTTAAGCGAGGGAACAAATCTTCTGGGAACCCCTGAGCTAGAGTATAAATGAAGATGCAGAAGTGGTAAGCAAATAACCGTTAAAACAATGCATGCATATGTCTTTAACATCACAGCAATTACTCAAGTCCTTATCAGTCCTAGTTATGCGCTCACAGCAAAGAACACGAATTAGCGTAATAATAATATTCCTGGTCCGAGAAGCTACTTTCTGTAATTATGTCTCCATACTATTCCAGTAATAATATCCTTCTTTAAATGCCTCGGTGCTTATTTTAGACATTTGTCGACAATGGAGATTCTGTGCGAAATCCAATGATCTCTACTACTTCACATTGTGGGCATGTTCTCCATGCGATCTGAAATTTAAAGAACTGGCAATAGAACCCATTTACAAAAAAGCACAGCATGACTTCTAGCTCATTCTTGGCGTTTCCGTTCATGTGGAGGTCTTTTGGCAAAATGGCATGTACTCCACACGTATTTGTAAGCCCATGTATTTTTCTCATACTCAGTAAGAATTTAGATAAATGACAATAAATCCCCAGATACAGGAGAAAGCGAACAGCAACCTCTAGCCCATCGTTCAATTGTTCCATTCAGTCGTGAGATTCTTCTAGTGAAAATGGCATGTCCATCACCGTATTTATAAGCGCCGTATTTTCCATCCTGCAGTAAGAAAATTTAGGATGAATGGCAATAAATCCCATACAGAAAAAGCAATAGCAACCTCTAGCCATCCGGTTCCTTGTTTCCGTTTCATGGGGAGATTCTTCTGGCGAAAATGGCTGTACATCTCATCACCGTTTATAAGCTGCGATATTTTCTCCATACTCAGTAAGAAAATTTAGATAGATAGCTTCATAAATCCCAGTACAGAAAAAAAATCAGACAACTGCATTTAGCCTATCCGGTTCATAGCGTTTCCGTTCATGTGGAAATTCTTCTGGCGAAAATGGCGGCTTCCCATCACCGTTTATAAGCTGTAAGCCGATTTCTCCATACTCGGTAAAAGAATTTAGATGAATGGCAATAAAATCAGTACAGAGCGAACAGCAAACCTCTAGCCCATCCAGTTCGATTTCCGTTCAGTATGGAGATTCTTCTGGCGAAAAAATGGCATGACTCCATCACCGTTTATAAGCTGCCGTATTTTCCTCCATATAGTAAGAATTTAGATAAATGTGTAAAATCCCAATTACAGAAAAAATCAGACAGCAACCCCTAGCCCATCCGAGTTGCGTTTCCTTCATGTGGAGAATTCTTCTGGCAGAAAATGGCATGTAATACTCCATCACCGTATGTTTATAAGCTGCCGTATTTTTTCTCCATATTAAGAAATTTAGATGAATGGCACAAAATCCTAAAATTACCGGAAAAACGAACGAACCTCTCTAGCCCATCGAGTTCATGTTTCGTTCATGTGAGTTCTTCTGGGAAAATGGCATGTCCCATCGGACCTTTATATAGCTGCCGTATTTTCTCCATATTCAGTATGAAATTTAGATAAATAGTATAAATCAGTAGAAAAAGAATCAGACAGCAACCTCTAGCCCATCCAGGTTCCGCCGTTTCCGTTTGTGGAGATTCTTCTGCTTGAAAATGGCAGCCTCATCACTTACCATTTACATGGCTGCAAATGTTTTCTCAAAAGCATTGAGAAATTTAGATAAGTAATAAAATCAATTTTGGTATTGTGAAACCGAATCTCTAAGCTCATTCGGTAGGCATTTCCATTCATAATTTCTTAACTCTCCGTCGATCGTAATATCCGCACTGGCGAGATAGGGCGCAATGCGCCGGGCAGGCACTAGTGAACAATATCGCAGTTTTAATATTGTTAATACCAAAAAGTTTCACTTTAGCATTCTTAAATTAATCACTGACCTTCGTAGGAAGGCTTAAAAGGAAAAAACGGGGATGTCTTTGCAAGAAAAGTCATCATGAAGCGAACTCATGACGTATTTTTTCACTTTCGGAACGAACGACAATAAAGTATTCCCATCTCTTAAATCAAACATTGTTTCTTTCCTTTGACCTAAACAAAATTTAGGTGCAACCAATTTTTACAAAAATAAATTTTACGTGATTAAGTCATGAAATGAACAAAATAAACAGCCTTGAAAAAAAAAAAGCCGGTTATTACGAATAATCAGTAGGGGTAACTAGGGATTCTTGACCCTACGCGATTTTCTCAGATAAGATAATTATGCAAGATACATATGTAATTTGTGTGTGACATTTTTATTTGACATTTGGTTTAAATAGTCTACTGGAGGGAATTTTCATTCCAATCTGAAAACCGTCGTAATGGTGAGTAGGCAAGTATGTTTTTTTGATCCAAAAGTAAATTTTCACTTTTTCATTGCTCAGTGGTAGGAAGTTTAGCATTGAATATAGGATTAATTAAAATATTTAAGAGTTTCAAGCGCACTTCTATCTATAATTTGATATACGAGATATGCAGTATCTTAATTCTAAGTGGTTTAATTTTTTGATTACATCAAAAAAGTCAAGTTAGGGCTACTTGACCTCACCAAAAGCTATTGCAGCTTCGATGTCTTAACTGACTGAAGTATATTTTGTGTTTGGGATCAGTTTTCAGGTGCGTGAAGTTTGATCCCTATCCTTAGGGTCAAGTTTCCCTAAGGTTAGGGATACGGGTTACGCGATTTCATGACATACATTTATTTTATGATTAAATGTGATATCAACTTATCATAAGTATATATCTCATTCTTAATACCAAAGACTTTAATGGAACTAACAATTCAGATATTCGATAAACATAAGAAAATGTAAAAATAGGGTCAAGTATCCCTGGTTCCCCCTATGTGTGTGACTAGATCGGACGCAATGTGCTTGTGCGGTGCCTACGTAGCGGGTAAATCAGTTTGGTTCTAAGTGCTTTAATTTTTAGATTATTTAGAAAAAGTCAAGTTAGGGGTACTTGACCTCATCAAAAGCTATTGCAGATTCGATGTCGTAACTTACTGAAGTATATTTTGTGTTTGGGATCAGTTCTAAGGTGCGTGAAGTTTGATCCCTACCTTTAGAGTCATGTATCCGTAGCTTAGCGTGAAGTATCCCTAAGGTTAGGGATACTTGCCCCTACGCTATTTCATGAAATACATTTATTTTATGATTAAATGAGATATCAATTTAGCATAAGTATATATCTCATTTTTAAAAACAAATACTTTTATGGTACTAAGAATTCAAATATTCGAGAAACATAAGAAAAAGTAAAAGTAAGGTCAAGTATCCCAAATTTCCCCTATGCGTGTGGCGAGATCGGACGCAATGTGCTTGTGCGGTGCCTATGTAGCGGATAAATCAGTTAAATAGAGTAATCCAAACATCAGGTAAAGAAAGAAGACTTCTAGAAGGGACAGAGAGGGGGAAAAAAACTTCTAAGTTGCACCTGTCAGGCCGATTGAGTCCAAAGGAGGGCTAAAAGATTTTGGCTCGCTTTTGTGTTTCTTACCTCTGTCTACAGTTTATACGCTGAATTTTGAATCACCCTGTATATCTCTAGATTAAATGAATAACTGAAATTCATTAGAGCTGAGCATTGCGTTAACGATACGTGCTTGTTTTCCGAAGGTTGAAGGAAAATAATATCTTTTTGAGGTCATTTTTGGAAACTGTAATTGCCTGAAGTCATATTTCGTCTGAAGTAAACAAGATACCCATGTTCTTTACTTCAGTTACAGTTCTTTTATGAAACGAATCCTACAATTTTTGTCTCTATTTCATTCATATTCATATTTATGAATATTTTATATTTTATATTTGTCTACATGTGCATTATTTTTGCAAAAACTACTCCCTGGGACTTGGGGATTTCTTTTAAAACAATACCCCGAACTTATGAAATGTAAAAAGCTGTCATGCATTTCTTATGTTTTCCATCAGTTTTTTTTTCTGTTAACAAAGAAATCTGACGTTCTGCTTCTTCTTCCACTTAATAATATCACCTACTTAATTATACCCTGAAATTTTATTTTAGAATTTTCTACAACACGGCTTTTAAATCTAGAACAAGAATTTCTCTCAAACGCATTTTATGTAAGCAACAAATCTAACTATGCATTAAAAATTTCCGTGTACGTGAACCAGATTTAAAATTACAGCGTGAAGAATGCAGTTCTCATAATGATATCTTTTAAAAACGGCATGGAAACGTACTGACGTTCACATATTTGATTAGTTAACCCGCCGCTTGTCGCAATATCTAATAGATACCCATACAATCTGCATCTATTAACTATTTTTAATGAATTGCAGTTTGAATTTTTCTTACAAAATACCCTTTTATATTCTCATTAAAACTAATTATCACAGCTATAATGGAAAAATCTCGAATGGGCATATCATACAATAGGAGATACAACAAAAGAAACGATTCTAATTAATTTTTTTTTATATAAAAGTTCTCTTTTTTGTATGTGAAGAAGAATTTAATTCCAAAATTTCCTCTATAATAATTAAAAAGTATTAAAGATTGAATTGAAAGACAAAAGTGAATGTTTAAATTGCTTCAAAGGATATTAATTTTGTTTTAAAACATATTTAAATTGTTGAAAACTTTTAAAATTTCGATGCAAATTTTTCAAAGCGTCGTATTATGTTACTAAGTCATTTTTCGCGTTCATTTTCAAAAGCAGTTATGAATTAAAATATCCTAGTGGCCTTCTTCCAAAATTATTAAAACTGTCACAATTAAATACTTTAATAGCAATATTCTCAGAGAGTAAAAGATTAATCTGCTTAAGAAAATGTTCTACTTTTCGCCCACGTTTGCAAAACAAAATCTTTCTTCAAAATAAGATAGTAGCAAAAAGTTTTCCATTGTTTTAACTGATCAAACAAGAAAAATAAAATAGCTACAGCGAATTAATCGCATAAATGAAAAGTTCGCGAAACAAATCTGTATTATTGTAAGGAAAATATATTTAGTGTTCGTAAAATAGGGACCAACAGAAAAATGGTGATGTCAGCAACAATAAATTGAATAAATTTTTCCTGTTTTAGAAAAACTAAAGAAAGAGCAACTCCTATTGTCCCCAGGCCGTAGTTTTTCCGACGACAATACTCTCGATATAAATTCGTTGTTTCCTGTTTCCTCGAAATGTAAGGAAACTATCAGCAAGAAAATGAGCAGCAATATTTTCCCGGGATATTCCAGATTTATCTAAATAACATTCTTTTTTACAAAGAATATTCATTTTTGGATAAATCTATTCTTCCAAATTAAGTAATTTTTTCATAGAAAATAAAGAAACAAAGTGTGAATTGAATTTACATGGTTACTTCATATTAGAGCGAAATAATTGGAAAAGAAAAGAAGTGAATGATAAATAATGAAGAACAAACAAAATAACGGCAAATGGCAATTTAATAGACTTTAAACTCTTCCTTTGTTGGTTTAAGAAAATAAAATCAATTACCAAATGTTTCAAATTGCCGACAATAACACTTTTTGACGATTTTACTCCAGAAAGAGGTGACAGACATGAGCGAATTTCCGGTGTTCTGTGTTAAGTCACGCTGAGTAAAATGTAAATATCTCCCCCTCCATTTCTCGCTCCACCCCTATTATAGTGAAATAAACTCTACCTGGCGCATGCGCAATTCGAGAATCATCTGTAGACTAACTTTACTTTTTGAAGCTACTTAACGATGTTTTGGGACAGAACTCATAGCCTTAAAAGATGACCAGGTTATAAGATGACCACACCTGAGCTGGCACCCCATCTTCAAACTTTCATTCTACATTTAGCCCATTTAAGATTAAACGTGTACCAGGTTCCCAATCACGGAGAATGTTTGGTGCAATCGAGTCCTGACCCCAGAACTTGCCAGCCTCGATTCTGCCACTTAACCACTTTGACTCAAATGAGTTGGAAAATTTTGCGATAGTGCTAATTCAGGAAATCAAATTTTTGCATGTGGGTCACCAAGATCACTGTGCACAAGATGAAATACTCAAGGCAAAATGGAACGATGATTTCTTCTGTTTATTCAAATGGGATTTGGTCACAAATACTGTAATATATTGTATTATTTTCATTTGATAATTACAGATTGATTTCTTTCCTTCAAGAACTGAATGTTTTGTGTAATCGAGTCCTGACCCCAGAACTCGCTAGCCTCGATTCTGCCACTTAACCACTTTGGCCCAAATGAGTTGGAACATTTTGCGATAGTGCTTATTCAGGAAATCAAATTTTTGCATCTGGGTCACCAAGATCACTGTGCACAAGATGAAATACTCAAGGCAAAATGGATGATATCTTTTGTTTAGTCAAATAGGATTTGGGCGCAAATACTACAATATACTGTATCAATTTCATTAGATAATTACAGATTGGAATTCTTTCCTTCAGAGATTGAAGAATAAAAGTGGTAAACGATGTAAGTGCCAAAAAAATTAAACATGGTTTTTCAAATTTATTTTGATGATATTACAAGGGTCTGTTTTTCAGCCTTCGATGTCCATAAAAAATGAGTAGAGAACAAAACCAATTTATTACCAAAAGTTATGTTCAAACATGGTTATTTCTCGACATACTCGCCGTGAAGATTCAGGCATTTCTCATATCGGTGGACCAGGTTTCCGATCCCTTCTTCGAAAAACGTTGTCACCAGTGTTATGAGATTGGCCTTAAGAGTGCTTTGAATCTCCTTATTTTTCTGGAAGCTTTGACCTCCTAGCCAGTTCCTAAATTCAGGGAAGAGATGAAAATCACTCGTCGCTAAGTCGGGCTGTACGCCAGGGGATCAGACACGCCCCTTTTAAACTGCTGCAGAAGCTCTGAATTACAACACCACTGTGAGGGCAGGCATTGTCATGAATGAGGACAACTCCAGAAGTAAGAATGGCTCTTCGTAGTCGTCGTAAAGTCTGACAAGAAATAGCTGCATTGATCGTCTTCCACAAACCAACCTTCTGCTTTAAGAAAGCGAAAACACTATACAGCTGACATTTGGCGAGACCATCAGATATACCAGCCATGTTTGCGTGCCGATAAGCTCAGCTCAAACTGGCCAGCTGGCGTCGGCAGCAGTTGCATATTTACGGATCCTACTGTGGTTTGGATTGATGTCGCTTTTCATTGGCTCTCAGAGTCACGTGACTTCGCTTGCTTCTGAATGATGTCATAGGAGCGCGCTTACTTTGGATTTCGATTTTTGTCTTAGCTATTGTATCATGGAGAAACCAAAATTATCTTTATCCTGAATTCATCATTCCCTTTAGAAAAATCCAAATAATCTTAATTAAAAGATAATTTTCGTTCTCCCATGATACAATAGCTAAGACAAAAATCGAAATCCAAAGTAAGCGCGCTCCTATGACATCATTCAGAAGCAAGCGAAGTCACGTGACGCTGAGAGCCAATGAAAAGCGGCCTCAATACAAACCATAGTAGGATCCGTAAATATGCGCAGCAGTTGAGATTATGGTTAGAGACATGCGCATTACCACCTCCTATCACTTGTCTGCCTATTTAGCGCCTCGAAGGGAGGTTTGAAAGAAACGACCGTCGTAAAAATAATTACCTTAAGACCTATGTATTCCTATGGAGTTAAAGTTATATTACCTCTGAATCAGAAGGTAGTTATATACCTTCTGATTCAGGAAATCAAAATTCTTCCATCAAATAGCCCAACCCCGGTACACAATCTTAAACAGTCATAGCAAAATAAAACGACGAGATCTTTCTCGTCTGATGGAATTTGGGGCACCAACACTGCAATAGATTACACAATTTTCATGAGGTACATAATTTCAGATACGAACACTTCCCACAGGAATTGGAAGACTAAAAGGGCTAAACGATGTAAGAGGCAAAAAAATCCAAACACTATTTTTCACGTTGAGGTATCAAATGGACAATTCTTTATGATGTGGTAAACGTGAAAAATACCTGGTAGTCCTCTAAATAATTCAATACCTGGTAGTCCTCTAAATAATTCAATACCTGGTAGTCCCCTAAATAATTCAATACCTGGTAGTCCTCTAAATAATTCAAAAGAAAGTGTAAAAGTGCCGCTGATGTGAACATTCCTGCTGCTACTGTGAAAAGTTTATTCCAACATTTCTCGTTTTTGGTACTTACAACACTTACCATTTTTAGTCCTCAATTTTCGGGGTAAGAAGGTGAGAGGATAAAAGCAAAACAAAGATACATTAATTTTTCTACGGTTCTCAGTAGCACCATATTTTTAATTTTGCCTTTTACGAATTATACTTTATTATTCTGTGGGTTTTTTGTAAGCGTTTTCTGGAATTTTTAATCTATTACTATCATCGTATAATATTCTTTGCACGTATGTTTCTGCCTGTATACCAATTCTTCCCATGTAAAAAACATTCTATGAATATGCTATTTTTATTTTCTTACTAAGAGAAATTCAGGCATCGGAAAAAGCTTCTACAAATTTTTGTATCCTTCTTACATTGCTACATATTCTCCAAGGAGATATAAGAGAATTTCTCAAGTAATACTGGGTACCTAGTTTATTTCCTGGCTTTTACAGGACTTTCTATTTTTATCTCACACAATAGACGGAAGTAATGGGAGCGGAGAGAAAGGACAGTAAGGCTGTTTAGGCTCAACTTTCTATGGCATCCTTTGTTCGAAGTGTTATGGGATCACGCATGTGGATGTGAAAGATCGTGAGGATATTTTGATAGGGCAGATCAAACATTTGGACTTCTAGCAAAGAAACAAAAGATAAGGGGAATCGTAACAGTTTGCATTCGGGCAGACGGAAGAATGTTTTATTTATTTCACAATTATAAAATTCAGTTTCTATTTAAGTATTCCTAAAAAAGTTAACATATTTCAGAGTTGCATAAAAATGACTGAAGTTTCCAAACGAATATATGCTTTATTGAACTTATACTTTACACTTACACATTAGGGAACTTATACTTTTGAGAACATGAACTGTCGATAGAAATTTTTTATAGAATTATATATGTCTATGTAAAGATATAAATTCTTCTTTTATCCTCGGATTTATATTATTCTATTCAGGGTTTCAAATTTATACTAGTATATAACTGAATACTTAACCAGATTAAACTTATGAGTAAACCAGACTTTAAGAGTAAAACTTTTCGCAATGTATTTTCGATATAATCCTGACATTCACTAAGATGTCGATATTAATCATTTAGAGAGAAAAGTGGTGTAGACGAAAAAGAACACGGTCGATATACCTGTTGAACTCATCTTTCGCCTAAGCGAACACCCCATCAGCCTCTGTCCAAAAACAGTGCCTTGTTTGCCACCTACGCGTTATCTCTGCCGTATAATGTATACATGGTAATTGATAATTTCAGATGAATAAAATTCAGCGGTGTTACTCTTTACTCAGTAGTGCACAAAGTGTACACACATCAATCACAGTCATTATCGAAAAACTCGACGTGAAGGATTTGGCGAAATTTCTTGCTCTCTACTTCCTTGAATCCAGAAAAACTTTTAGCATGCAACTTGTGCGTTACCTGTGCCATGCAAACACGGTGTTTGAAAATTTCAGATGAATGAAATTCAGCGTATGCTCTTTACTTCAGAATTGTATATCTGTACAGAACTTTCATAAATCCATCAAAAGTGAGTGATTCTTTTCGAAAATGCAAGAGCGAATTTCTTTACTGTAACTGTGACGTTACAAAGAAATTTCTATAAATACGAAGATGTTTTTAACATGTTTATTGAGTTTCGTATGCACGAAAAATATTATGAGCAATTTTATTTATAATTCTTATTTATCTGTGCTTTGCCAACCGCACACAAGAATGATTTTATGACATATTTTTAAACATTTTTATTCAGTGGTGCGAGTTGGGGGGAGGGAGGGTCAATCCCCCTACTGTTTCCGAGGGAAGTTATACAGTGATACCTCGAGATACGAGTTTAATTCGTTCCGTAACCTTGCTCGTATGTCAATTTGCTCGTATCTCAAAGCAATTATCCCCATTGAAATTAATCGAAATTATGTTAATCCGTTCCAGCCCCAAAAATGCTACCCCTAATTGTTTTTGTTACATGTTTTTGAATAAGAAAAATGTATTTATAAATGACAAATATTGTGTAAAAACATAATAAAAGAGAATGTAAAGCAAAAAAACTGGTTTTATAAAGTGTACATACATATGTATTTGTATTTTGGTCACATAAATGTAAGCCCAGTTTCGTCACAGTTGAAGACTTGCTGGGGGATGTATCCATTGGCTTCTATCAGTTCGGAAAAAGTTTTGAGATAATCCTCAGCTGCCTTCACATCCGAACTTGCTGCCTCACCATGCCTGACAACGGAGTGAATGCCGGTCCTTTTTCTAGAGTTGTCAAACCAGCCTCGACTGGCTTTAAACGAGTCTTCCGATGGAAGTGCGCGGGGTCTGATTCAGCAAATCACCGCAAATCGCTCGTGCCTTCTAGCATATGATGCTGAATCGCCTTTAAGCTGCTTCTCCGTCACCCAAACCATCAGCAGTTTCTCCATCTTTTCATGGAGAGAGCTCCGGAGCTTAGAAATTATTGTAACGCCCTTAGCTGGCGTTATACCCTTTATCGACTCCTTCTGTTTAAGCACAGTGCATATCGTTGAAGTACTACGCCCGTACTGCCTCGCCAAGTCAGGTACTCGCACACCTTGCTCATTTTTTTCTATGATTTCACGCTATAATTCAATAGAAATCATCTTCTTCTGAGCACTGACCTTTCCACTCACTTTCTTCGGACCCATGGTTATAGAAAGAAATGTGATAAAGTATGTAAATGCACAAAAAGCGCAAAGCCCTAGAAAAACTTAGCAAAGATGCTTCGACAGCGAGGTAAACAAGCACACTGGGGGAATACGTGGGATAATGCACGAGGCGCAGGCGCAGTAAACTGGGTGGGCCGTGTGCAGCGTCGCAGCTGGCCGTTCCTCGTATCTCAAATGTCGCTCGTATTTCAAAACAAAACTTCGCTGCTTGACAGCGCTCGTATCTCAAATAACTCGTATGTCAGGGCACTCGTATCTCGAGGTACCACAGTATTTTTATTTCATATTAGCTGGCTAAAACTAGGAGTTATAGAAAAGCAATTGTGTCCTGGAAATTTGAAACTAAATTTTTGAATTTTGTTGTCAACCCCTTATACTCCCGGGTCCTTTTAGATGTCTATAAATTTCTTCCCCCCGCCCTAGTTTTTCCACCCAATAGCTGCCATTGTTTTTATTTAACTTAACTTGTTTTATGCTGGCAATGATGGGATTTTGTAAGCGATTTCTGTAAACGATCTGTTTGAAATTTTACACACCTGCGAATTCTCAATGACATTACACTATTTAAATATTTTCAGAACTTAATTATCGCTAATCATTAATTCAATTAATTTTTGAACCCGTGGCTCCACCTAGTAGTGAGACTAGAAAACATTAAATCTCAAAAATAAAAATGTAGAAGATAATTAAACCAAATAAATTTTTACTCTTCACTACACTTATAAAAGTAGTTTTTCATCAAAATTTCTGATTAAATTCATTAGTTGTTGAACTTATTTACACGTTCGTTGCCGCTTAGTCTAGTTCAGGGGTCGGCAACCTATTGAAACGAAAGAGCCAATGTTACAATTTACAAAATTTCCCAGTTTTTAAAGAGCCACTAAAAATTTTCCTTTCAATATTATAGTATTTGCTTATATATATTTGATTTTTGATTTAAAATAAACGGCTTTAAATACGGAATAATATTTATTCATATAAAAACACAAATATAGATAGTTACATCAATGGGAGCATTGGCTTTGCATGACTTTTGAAAGTTTGATTAAATCTGGCTTATAACTTGTTGTTTTAAGACTAGTTTAAATGACACAATTTATAATCGAGGTACCTAGATAAAAAATCACCCATTTCCAAGAATCATTTTCAACTCTTCATGCCGTTTTTTATCAAATTAGACATGGGTTCTCCATTGAACTAATAAAGGTATTAATTTCTTAATTCTTGTACCCTTGTTTATCATTCCATCTCACTTTTTATAATTTTGCTTCTGGAAGAAATTAGTCATGTTTTTTCCGATAATTCTCATCGATCTACTTGTTTCTCAATTAATTTTATCTATTTTAATACGCGGTAAATATAAGACAGTGAAATTCGGAAAATAATTTTTTTGAGTATATACAGTAGACACTGGGAGTCCGAAGCCCATGAAGCGAAATTTTGGATAATCTGAACATCTGTTTAATTTTCTGAAAGAATTTTACTGAAAAATGAAGGAAAAATAAAAATTACGAATCAGAAACGAAGTTGATATTTATTTCTAACTTAAAAAATATTCGAATTTGTCTTTAAAAATGAATTCAGCACCTTAATTAGTAGAAAAAACTCAGATATCTTCTTTTTACCCTCAAATTGCTTGCCATTGTACCTTACGACCCGCCGCTTGCTTTTTCTATACACCTACACAGAGCACCCAGAGTCAATTCTCTACTGCATTTGATAGATAATTTTACCGAATTTCTTGGAATCCGAACAAAATTCAGCTCTAAATAGTTCGGTTCTAAGAAAATTCCAATTCTAGGGTGCTAAAAATACTTCCCAGATATTCCAGGGAACTAACCAGCACCTCCGAGAAATAGATACAGAGACGTACATCTTGAGTGCTTCATTAAAATTACTTACTACATTATGCCGCCATATTTGTAGTTGCATTTAATCAAACAACTAATTTTCATATTTAGGCATCAGATGATTTTGGATTCTCAAGATCTGAATAATAGACCTCAGCAGAGAACTGAGATTTATCTCATGCATAAGCATTAATCAAGTAGACTGCTGCATGAACATCTTGGAAATGTACCTTAGAACATATACTTAGATTTCTCCTGGTCATCCTAAGGATATTTATTCCGAGAAGATCCATTAATTCGGTTTAATAGCTCTAAATATGTTAAGTTAGTGACTTATACAATCAATCATTGCATTAGTGAGCTACAGTAACATTCTATAATTCTAGCTGATGTTAAACACATCTTACTTCCACAAACATCTTTATTTCAATTATTTTGAAACATTCTTTTTAAAAATGGGAGTTAGTCTTTAATATCAATTCTTTGCTAAATGTAATTGAAAGTATCCTAGAATATTTTATGCAACTATATTCTCTGATATCAATTCGTTGCTAACTGTAAATAAAATTATTCTAGAAGACTTTGCGCAACTATATTCTCTGTTACCAAATTGAAATTACCCTAGAAGATTTTGTGCAACTATATTCTCTGATGTCAATTATTTGCTAATTGTCAATAAAATTATCCTAGATGACTTTGCGCAAATATATTCCCTGATACCAATTCTTTGCTAACTGTAAATATAATTTTCCTAGAAGATTCTGTGCTACTATATTCTATGATATCAATTGTTTCCCAACTAAAAATAAAAGTATCCTAGAAGATTTTGCGTAATTATAACATTAATTCTTTGCTAAATGTAATTGAACTTATACTAGAATATTTTGTGCAACTATATTCTCTGATATCAATTCTTTGCTAACCGTAAATAAAATTATCCTAGAAGACTTTGCGCAACTATATTCTCTGATACCAATTTTTTGCTGACTGTAAATATAATTATCCTAGAAGATTCTGTGCTACTGTATTCTCTGATATCAATTCTTTCCCAACTATAAATAAAATTATCCTAGAAGACTTTGCACAACTATATTCTCTGATACCAATTCTTTGCTAACTGTAAATATAATTTTCCAAGAAGATTTTGTGCTATTATATTCTCTGATATCAATTCTTTTCCAACTATAAATAAAATTATCCTAGAAGATTTTGCGCAACTATAACATTAAGATAATGCTTAATTTATTTTTTATTACGCATGCAGTATTTCAACTTATTGGAATTAGCTTCTGCAAACTGCGAAAAAATCGTTAAATCCGGAGTTTATAAAGAAAAATATGGAATAAGATTATTTCAAAATACTTTATATCATTAGACTAATTGCAGGTCTTAATTCAGTAAATTATTTATTTACTTTCAGATTATAATTTATATAATAAATCCAAAAATGAGACCAATAATCGTAGTTTATGGACAGTTTCTTCAGCAAATGAAAGCAAAATTTATCTTAATTTTAA
The DNA here is from genome assembly GCA_013235015.1 of Araneus ventricosus. Lineage (NCBI taxonomy): Eukaryota > Metazoa > Arthropoda > Arachnida > Araneae > Araneidae > Araneus > Araneus ventricosus. The sequence continues at coordinate 154,270 of BGPR01001705.1, forward strand.
ACTTACAGGTAGTTTGGTCAAATCATTAGCTTTTATATTTTATTTAAGAGATGAGTTTATCACTAATTTTTGGGCTTCAATTTTTTCCATTTTTCGAAATAAAACTCTTCCAGCGCCAAACGAAGAAAAAGCTCTGCCTAATTGCATATTTTAACCTTTATGCTATCTTTCTCACGGGTCAGATGTATTTGTGACACCAGAATATAAAAATTAAACTTATGTAGGGGAGTTAGCATGTAGAAAAGCAGTAAATTATTAAAACTTAAACTTAGAAAAACTTAAAATTTAAATAAACTCAAATTGAGGAACGTTATATTCCATGTAGTCTATTATCACTTATTATAAATATGGGTAAAAATATTCCGCAACATCTAACTATAAAACGGATATTTGCAGATTTAATGAATTTATATTTTACAATATCTTATCAATCTTGCATTGAATTATTTCTAAACATTTTATTTATAAACTGAAACTTAAAAAAGGCAAAAAATGTATGTCTGGCGAATTTTTTAAATCTTTCCACTCGAAAGAATATTCCATTTGTATGCTTCTGGCCATTCCTGCTCAGGTTTTTGTAGGAAAGAAAGGCGAAATATCGAACGCTGCCATTGTGAACTATTTTTGATTTGTATGGCTCTTCTTTTGCTTCTTCGTCTGGAATCAGAGATGCGGGTCTAAGTTTTGATTTTCCAATGTGTTGCAAGTCTGCAGGTGATTTGATTCCCACAAGTTTTCAGGCACAGGCATATATATTGTTAAACTTCATGCAATTTTATTAATCGAAACAGTACTTTGTTGAAAACTAGAATCAGTGGCGTCTCAGTAATAAAAACATAAAAGGAAAGACGGCAAATGAGCAAGAATTAAGAGAGAAAAAGACCGGATCTGCATAGAGTTTGCCCCTCCTAAGGATCAAAATTCACACCCTGAGCAACGCAGAACTCTCTGTCGGGAGAAAAAGCACCCCTTTCTCCACTTGAAATTACATGCACTTGAGCTGCGTTTTTCCCAGTTCTCGTTTGGAGCAACTTCCCCATTTGGTTTTTTTCGCTTTTTCTCAATAGTCCAGTCATTAAGTAGTTTATTAAATCAAATTCTGGAGGAGTTGTAAATTTTTGTTTCTTGATATTTTGTTGGGTGCTGATTACGAATCTGAAGTTTGCCACCAAAAATGTTAGTTGAAATTTTAGTTATAGCAAAAAACGTGAAAATCAATTCCCATCTTTTGCTTCAATTTTTAGTATATCATCATTATTTACCAAAATAATCAGCACAAAATTCCCTACAACTTAGGTTTAACCCTCTGAGTGGAAAGCTATTTTTATTTTTTCTAGCTTTAAAGACTTAAAAATTTGCTTTTAAATTGAATAATTGGATCTTTTTTGCGTTCAATCAAGTCTCCGAAATCTTAAGAATATTTTATCCATGATAGTTTAAGAAATTATACACATAAATACGAATTATCTGCTTTTGAAGTCAATATGCGAAACGGAAAAATACGTGTGAAACGCTCAGAGTTTTGCAGCACTGCTTGTTTCTGAGCTGACAAGCCGCCACTGACTCTAATAATATAAACCTCATTTCCATAGCAGCAAAAGTTTCCAACTCTGGTAGTATACATATAAGATGGAAAACACTTTCCTGGCCAATATGTAGGTTGGAAAATAAGATTTATCCAGCATTACCCTTTCACTATGTAATAATAATCGATGACAACTTGATCATAAATCGTATCTATACGTACACCGCCTCCAAAGGGTACAGATGAGGTTTATTACTTACGTAATACATTAAACTTAAGCTGAAGCCATTTTAAATATTAATCTTCTGTTCAGATGTCAATCCTTTCCCTGTTTATGTGAACTCGTGTTCTCTCAAATGTAGCAGCTAAAGGGTTAATAAGTTATAAAAACTAAAAGATTTATTTCATTACTTATTCAGATTATTTCAATTAAAAAGATTTAATCAAGATTGTATTATAAAATTGAGTAATCTGAGAAAAAACTGTCGTAAAAATTCTTGCAACTCAAAACATTTTATTAGGAAACTCCATAAAATATCATGAAAAACAGTTTATACTGAGAAGCTCTCTGAGTTGACATTAATAATCCAATTTTTTACGTGTATTAATCTAGAAATATAGTTTGCATATATCTTGCTATGTATTTGGATTTTTTGGAAAAAGTCATCCATGCTTATGTCAAGAGCAGCGCGTTAATTTCATCTTTATAATTTATTATGCATAACACCACAGTCCAATGTAGATAGCGAACGTATATGTTAGATGTTGTATGTGTCATATGACTTGGCGTCATATGACATTGTGAATTGAAGACACTAATCAGTCTGAAGCAACAAAGTTTGCATAGGACTTATTGAGGGTTAATCCTTCACTGCAACTGTATCAAATTTGATACATAATTTATTCTCCATTTTAATAATGAATGGGAACTTTTTTGTCCACTCGTACACGCTGTATCAGATTAGAAACATCGTAAGAGACAGGATAATAATCATTCGTTCCATTTTTCCATGGACAGAATAGGTCCTAGTGATAAGTCTGTGGTAGTCAGTTATTCCTGGTGCATAATTCCTAACACACCTATTGACATAATTACGCAGTTTTCAGTATTTAAAAGGGGTCTTGAATCTTTGATGGTTTCATCAATTGCTTCTACAGGTATTTGCCATTTGATATTACTTTTAAAATATTTTATTGTTTTATAAAAAAAATAGTGATTTGATACGTTCATTAATTTAATTCAATTTTACAATTCTATTTTGATTATTTTGTGTATTTTTCTATTGTTATATGTGAACTTTCCATGCCAAAAATATTTTTTATTTTGAAGTTTAATAAATCGTGCATTGATGGGCTAATACCAAAATTTATAAGATGGAATGAACTATTAAAACGTAGTTTATATATAGCTTTTATAGAATAATTCATCAGGAATCAATTTATTAGGGAATATTTGGATTGTATAAATATAGTTTTCAAAGGTTTACTAAGGCATCAAGGTAAAATTTAATGATTTTCGATTGGTCTATAGAAACATGGTTTATTTACTGTCTTTCCAAAGAGAGAACTGTCTCCGCCAAATTGTCTAGTTTACGGCAGTCGCTGTAGCAACCGGTTTTCTAGGGAAGATCCATTTCGAATAGGACGAATCCAACAGAAGTCGGAGTTTCTTTATTCTTGGCGGCTTGGGACACATTTGAATGAACTTCTACCTACTAGAAATGGATTCTTCCTATGATAACCTGTTTCTATAGCAACCGCCGTAAACTAGACAATTTGGCGGCGACAGTTCTCGTGGAGGACATACAGTAGAGATTCTATAAGACCAAGAGTAGATTTCATTAAAGATATAGTTCAATAGAAGCATAATTTTGAGTGTATTCAGTGCACTGGTAACAAAATTCTTTTTCTTTTCCAGAATGTCGGAGATTTCCGTGCGAATCTCCACCATGTCTGAGAGAGAGAGCAGCTACGTGCGAACCGACGAATCTTCAGTTCAGATGAGTTCTCCCCCACCAGCAGACGAAGGCATCTCTTTTCAGTTCCCCTCAGTGCCTCGAGTAGAGGAGCCCACACCCTCCCCTTCCACTTCCAGCGTGCGCTACAGACAATTGCAGCCGCTCTCCCTCATGGACGAAACAGGTCAAGCGGTCAAGTTCGCCGACTCCGACTCCAGCGAAGGCTCCGGGAAGAGTCCGAGCACTCGGACCCAGCCCGAGTACCAGGAGTCGGACGACACGTCGTATGCAAAAGCCATTCAGAATAC
>BGPR01001705.1:163771-177622 GCA_013235015.1 Araneus ventricosus
ATTTCAAGAAACTTTTCTTCGTAGTCCTCGTAAATCGGTTCGCAGCGAGACCCAGCATTTACAAATACCTAGATCAACTGTGCATGTTGTAGTGCGTAAAAATTTACAGCTTTATGCGTATCAATTTCAATTGTTGCACGAGTTAAACCCTAAGGATAAGCCTCAACGTCGAACATTCGCAGAAGAAATGTAGCAAAAATGAAGGATGGTGAAAATTATCTACAACGTGTAATGTTTTCAGATGAGGCAACGTTTCACGTATCGGGTATTGTTAACCGACACAATACTAGAATATGGGGTTTAGAAAATCCTCATGCCGTACTGCAGCAAGCAAGAGACAGCCGTAAAGTAAACGTTTCATGTGCTCATTGTCTCTGTATGATCATATTATAGGGCTTTTATCTTCTCCGAAGTAACTGTCCTCTCTGACAATTACTTTGGTATGCTTGAAATTTTCACATTTTCTCAAATAGAGGATTTGCAACCCAATATCATTTTCCAGCAGGATAAGGCACCGCCACACTGGAGTTTGGAAGTGCGAAAGATTTTAGATGAAAAATTTCCCAGGCGTTGTATTGGAAGAGGAGGTCCAATACAGTGGCCACCTAGATCTCCAAACATAGCACCTTTGGACTTCTTTTTATGTGATAAGTGAAAAACCTTGTTTACCAATCTCCAATTAATGACACTGATGAACTAAAATATCGAATTACAGTGGCCATCCAGACTGTTGATTCTGCAGTGCTTCATAGATCGTGGTTAGAAATCTCGTATAGACTCGATGTGTTGCGCGCGACTAATGGTGTGCACATTGAAATCTTGAAATAAAACATTGCAGAAAAACTTTGATATTTTCTTTATGGAACATAAAAGCCGTAAGTGCATATCATTGTTTGTTTATTTATTTTTAATTAATTTTTTAAAGTGCAAAGATACATTTCGGACACCTGTATATTTAAATATTTTATGATTGTTATGTTTAAGTCATGAAAAATCATAGAGAATTAACTTTCAGGAGAGAAAAATGTTAAGAGAAAATATGCCCTTTTCTAAACGCAGCGATAATTTATTTTTTTATAGCCATCTCATATATTGAAGATTTCAAAATTTTCAGTAAACAGTTCTCTTACTTAAGTTCTGGTGATGATAATTTAGAGAATAAGTTCAGAAAATTTTCATTTTGTGCATTAAGAGGAGGGATTCAAGTAAAAATATGTGCATAACCAATGCTCAGAAGTTTTATAAGTTTCAGTATTCATATAAGCATTTCGCATCTTTATATCTCGATTATAAATTAATTTCCTTTAAAAATGCAATTCATACATAAACAGGAGTATAAAGAAATAAAGGCGTGCGTCAAACCTGAAAGCGTCATCATTAATAATTATTTCAAAATGATTGCTTTGTTCATTTCCAAGTAATTTTACAACGTTCAGCATATTGTTAGTTAACCCTTCGAGGGAGCGGCTAGTGTATGGCACAATTTGGAAGGGGTGGCGTATACAGTACGCCAGGTCGTTTTTCCTACTCTCTGCTTCATATTTCGACCAATTTTTCTTATTTTATTACTGTAATCCGTTCAGGAACAATAATAGAGATGAATGGAGAAAAAGAATGACAGAAAAAATAAAAAAACAAATTATTCGGCATATGTTGAAGAAAGGAGCATCTCCTACGGAAGGACTCCAATTTTTCGTCGATCGTGAGTTGGTCACCAGATCTATAAAATGTTTGTCAGTTTTCACTGAAAAAGTCGAAAAATCCTCTCACTTTTGCTAACTTATCAGTTTTTCTGTGTATGTCCGTCGTGTTTTTGTCTTCGAATTTGATGGCAGCGCACAAATTTCTGGCGTCTGAGTTCGCTCACGTGACCCGAGCGCAAAAGAAAGAAAGAAAAATCAATGGGAGGTGGTCTTGGCGAAAAGGCCGCTGGGATTGAGGGGCGTAAACTTATTAACCTTACTCAACTGTGACTAAAGTAGCTCTATGTGACTAATAAATAAATAGCCGGACAAGATTCAGACCACAGGAAGGAATAAATTTTGACTTTTTGTCGTTCCTTTCCACAGAAAATCTTGTTCCTTTTTGAACTAAAAATGGCATGTGGTTTCTGATGAGTGAGCCATTTTAGTTCCTTTTCATTTTGAATAATTTCTTAACAAATTGTTCTAAGTATTGGTAAATTTTGGTTTCTCTATAGTTCTGGTTGTATTTTTTTAAAAAAATTTCTGTTGAAGCAATTACTTTTTGCTGCTGCGTTTGCACGCAAAAACGTCTATTGTTTTCATTATTTTTCATTTTATTATTGTTTTCTTTTAATTTGTTTTCTTTTAATTTAAATTTCTTTTATTTGTTTTTGTATTTCGTTAGATTTGGCTGCATATGCGCCTTTCTATTTAATGCAAAATATGTTATTGTTTTTTATTTTAATCAAAATTTAATTAATTAATTTTGCTTAATTTTAAGAATTATAACTATCTATGTGACTAAAGTAGCTCTATGTGATTAAAGTTGCTCTATGTGACTAACGTAGCTCTATTTGACTAAAGTAGCTCAATGTGATTAAAATAGATCTATGTGACTGAAGTAACTCTTTATGACTCCGAGATTATGTGACTGAAGTAACTCTTTGTGACTCTGAGACTATACGGCTGGAGTAGCTGTATGTAACTCTCAATTTATGTGACTGATTCGTGATTTCGGTTGTTGTTTTTCTAACGAAAAAAAAATCTTGTTGTCAAATGTAATATATTTATTAGTGTTATTAATATTGGATACAATTTCTGTTTGTAACAATCTTATGTAAAATCGGACGATGGTACGAGAAATAGCAAACATAAATCAACAATTCTGGAGTAATATTTCGAGTGAACGTAAGATCGATGAATGAATTTCCAGAGCGCGGAGAGCTAGGTTGGTCGCTGCGTGCGCGCGCATCGGCCGCTGTGACGTCATCAAAATTCTTCGCGATTTTTGCCAACTTTGCAACTCGACTGAGTATAAACCGTAATTTAAAATTCTAAAATTCATTTTGAAATCTTCAATGTCCACCATTCTCTGTTCAATGAAACTAAAACCAACTCTCTATGTTATTTGGTTGCGGAGCTATAAGCGTTTAACTTTACTGCGAAAAGCGTCATAATTTTTTCCTTTCCCGACACACCATTAGACCACTATGGAAGGACGTAAGTTTACGTCAAAAAATGCTTAGATTTGAAGGTAGGAGTGAAAGTAAACGAATCGGCTATATGCATTGTACTCGAGGGATGTTCCTATTAAGTTAACACTCTTATTCCTAAGGCCAATGAAACGGGAACGTTAGAGTTATCAAGGTTAATAGAAATCACTTTCCCCCTCAAAAACCACAATGACAGCTGTCATTGTCCGAATTGTAAGAAAACTCCCCTCTTCCCCAAACACATCTGGGCGAGCTACTCTAATGAAGAAAGCACGCGCCGCGGGTGTGAAATCAATCACACTGAACGAAAGGGGGCAGAAATTTCAGAGTGACATTCGGACGTTTCGGACGGCTGTCGGCTTTTGCTTGATGAGACGTATGGGACGATCCCGTATCGATAGAGTTAAAGGGAGGTAGAGGGCTCAGGGAGGAAAAATCTAAAATTCACAGCAAGAAATAACAGTCCCTCCTACTAATGGTTAAATGAATATCGATAGAACATCATTCCTCGAAACTATTACAGGTAGAAAAATCAACGGAAAGCAATGTATAAAAAGTATACGCTTGAGTAAATTAGAGAATGGAATGAAACTTATGGAACAAAATATTCTAGTAGAAATGATGTAAATTTGCAAAAACTGTTGTTAACAACAAAATTCATTTGTCTTTTGGAAACAAAATCGAAGAAATTGTAAAGGGGGGAAAAATAAGCTAATTAAATATTAACTACAGATAAAATAAACTAATGGAACGAAGAGTTAATCTGAGACAAAATATACATCAAATCAGTTTCAATAGTGAAATCTATCTAAATCATCCAATTCAGAAAAGCCAACTCATGCAGTGGTACTTTATAGACGTAACTTCGCATTAAAATAGCCGGTTTTGGGTGTTTTTTTTTCATAAAAAATCGAACTCGGTTTTTTTTATTAATGTTGTGTTTAATTTTATTATTGAAATTAATCCATTGGCTAATATTTATCTGCTCATAAAGACTATTTCAGTAATCTACCAACCAACAGACGCCTTAAGGAAGCGGTTGTCGTTGATTGGCCTAATTTGATGAAATTCAAAGCATCATAACTTGGTCAATTTTAGTGTAATCGAACATAAAATCGAGCCTATCTTCCGATCCGTTTTTTTTTCTACCCGTTTATTGGATTTTAAAAAATAACCGGTTAACCGAAGCAAAAAACCGGTTTTCGGTTAAAACCAGTAGGTTTTTTCCATCCCTACATTCAACGTTAAATGCATCTACAGAACGCCGCCCCTTGACCCCCGTGCCTGAGTCATTCATGGGCACATAGCATCATTTCGTATTTTACTTCTCATCTTCTATGCTCATAAAAAATTGCTTTTAATTTATTCGAGAGTTTAAGCTTCAAGGTGCTAATTTTACTGCTACACTGTAAAACAAATCCTATAAAATTTACGGTTTTAAACTGGCAGCTGGGTTGGTTGTGCAAAACCGTAAAAGTTACGAAGTAAATCCGTAGGCACAACGGTTTTTTACCATACAAGAGCAAAATAAGGCGGAAGTGGGGAGTTGAGTTGTTTTTCTCCTTCTGTTCGAGTTGAGTTGAAACGTGCTGATGTGAACTGAAGTGAGTGACGTCATCTTACCAACTTAGAGATTTTCTTCATTTCTCGAATTATCTGGAAACTCAAGTAATTAGAAATTTTAATTAGCCAAGGCTTAATTATTATCAATTAAGAATATTATTTAATCAAGGCTTAATTATTTATTTCAATTAATTTTTAATTGAACTTACTTGGACGATTTCGATGGTGACAAAACTTCAAGCCCCTCCGAGCCGGGGATCGAACCCGCGTTCATAGAGTTGGCAGGCAGTCGCTCTAACCACTAGACCACCGAGGACATCATACAATATGGACAAGTGTAGAAAACAGTCTTAAAATAATTTAAGAAAAGAGAAAGTTATTTTATGGAAAGCAATACCGGATAACGAAAAATAGAATTTTAACTGACGGTTTTAAACCATTTATGGCAGGAGCGGAAAACGGTGAAAAACCGTTTTGTCAACAAAACAGCTTTAAACCGTCAAATATACGGAAAAAGTCCGAAAAAAACGGATATTTTTTACAGTGTAAGATGTTGTTTTGACTTGTTTAACCATCATAATAATCTTCGGCAGAATATTTACAGAATATTTTTTAAAAATAGCATAGGTTGTTAACTGTACTATCGTAAATCCTGCATATTATACAATTTAATGAGATATGCTTTTTTTATAAAATTTATTTTTAATTATGTCGTATTAATGCTGCATTTTTTTAAACGAAATCGAAATTGCTATTAAGATCCTTGTTTACAAAAAATCATTGTCGAATAAGTCGCTGAAATTATTTGATTGAAATTCCTTGTATCACAATGACTTATACATTACATTACATGCTTATAAAAAATTGCTTTTAATTTATTCGAGAGTTTAAGCTTCAAGGAGCTAATTTTCATGCTAACATGTTGTTTTGACCTGTTTAACCATCATAATAACCTTCGGCAGAATATTTACAGAATATTTTTTTAAAAAATAGCATAGGTGCTAAACTGTACTACCGTAAATCCTGTGTATTATACAATTTAATGAGATATATTTTTTATAAAATTCATTTTCAATTATGTCGTATTATTGCTGCACTTTTTAAACGAAATCAAAACTGCTATTAAGATCCTTGTTTACAAAAATCATTGTCGAATAAGTTGCTGAAATTATTTGATTGAAATTCTTTGTATTACAATGACTTATACATTAAAAGAACAATAAATTAACTTTCATTTAAATGTTTTATTACAGATTACATATTTATAGTCATCATTCAAGTTGTATGCTATTTTAATTCAAACTCACTTCTTTTGTGAGAGCGTCCGGATAATTTGCCTTTGAGCTTTACTTAACTAACATCGGCAAATCTAAGAATTGTATTGAAAAGAAAATCCTTAACATACTTTCTCTGAAACTTAGTTGCTTAAGTTGCCGAAATAAAGAAAGAAATTGAACAATTCATGGGAATGAGAAATAGCATTCCCTAGGGTACAAGCGCTTTTTTGCCCAAAAGGAACAGCTTGGAAAAAAACTCCGTGCAACTTACTCATTCTGTCATTACAGTACTTAACAGAAGAAAAGATCAATAATGGAAAAGGAATGCAATTCCTATGTTCAGAGGACTTGGAATACCAAGTTAATCTTCTGTTTACCGTCTAGATTGGGTTTTTTCTTCTACAATCCGTTCAGTAGCATATTTTTTCCACTTATTTTACCGTTATGCCTTATTTGAGGCTCTAAAAAGTCTCTTTTGTTAGGTTAACTCTCCGAAGGTTAGATTAACGTAGCGAAGCCACGCGAAGGTTATGTGTAGTATTACAATTCAATGAGATGTCCATATTGTCTTTTTAACATTTATTCACATACACAAGAAGCACGATACTGATATATAAAGGAGAATTACACGTGGCTAATAGTCGATTCAAATTCTACACCCTGGTTCAGTTAAAGTCTGATAATAAATCCCCTAGGTGTGGGGATGACAGCTTTGTATTTTCCCTTTATAGGGATTACTGTGGTCCAGTTGACACAGGTTATATTGGAAAGGATGACATGATTCTTTAGCAACTGAGGAGAACAACATATGTACGGGCAACCCGTTCTTCTAAATTCCACACTTCACCATGTGAGTACTTTTGATGGTGGTTGGTTCAATCTGCATCGGATCCACATACATGATGTATATACGGTGGCATGTGGGTCTTGGTTCTCCAACTTTTTATTCTTGATTCTTTGACATCGAACCCAAGACTCTGTCACCACGCCATCGTGTTCTAAAATCTATGGAAACAAGTGAATGAAAATTGAAAAGAATTATGATAAGCGACTTTCTGAAGTCGGAAGACTCTTTTGTTAGGTAAACGCGCTGTATCTGTTACCGCAAACGAAGTCTATTTTGGGGCGTAGCTTAAATGCTTCTTGATCTACTTACGGAGACAATACATGCTCCAGCAACCCATTCTTCAAACTTCCTTATCAGACCATGAGGGCAATTTTGACCCTCGGTACTTGTTGGATGTGCATCGGGTCCACATACAAGTTGCATCTTCGGTAGCATTGGTTCTCCAACCCTAGACCACCGATCCCGAAGTCGAAACTCCGCCACCAGGCTACAGCAGCTCTAAAAGACTATGGAGAAAAAGTGAATGAAAGTGAAGAACTTCGTGATTTTGATTTGTAAGAAATATTTATGGTCAATTTCTTTGCTTAAAATACTCTCTCACGGCAAGTTTGGAGTTTGTGGTAGTATCTTTATATAATCTAAGGCCACGGGTTTCATATTCGATTCCATCCATAGTCTGTCGTGTATGTGGATATGGTGGACATCCTTCGGGGACAAACGCCCATCCACTGGTGTAAAGAAGAAGTTTAGAGAAGTGGGTGCCGACAAGGGTGTCTTCCTAGACATCTTACTTCGGCTCAAAGTTCGAATTACGTCAAAAGAATAGCCCTCGTGTAACTACAAAATTGAACCTTATACTGAAATTACGCTCCGTTATTCAGACAGTGACTTCAAATTATTTGTTTGAAAAAAAACACAAGTAAAATCGAATCTTTCATGTTTTAGGGGGCTTTTAAACAATTGGTTAGGAAACATTTAATCTCATTAATATAATTTCAGAATATTAATCTTACTTCCAGCGTAAATTATCTAATAGACGCATCCCCCTAGTTTTATAATAATAACTTCAGAAGCTTTTAGCTTTCAACAATTGCCTCTTTAAGTACATATTTTTATAGAAACTACTGAAATATTTTTATAACGAATATCTTGTTCTATTTCGTCAGTTATCGAAAATTATTTTATTTCATAGAAAATATATTTATATATTTCATAAATTCTAATATATTATATTCATCTATAGACCTTAAAAATTAAGTAAAATTCGGAATACGTTTTGTTTAAATGTGGCTTTTTGGCATTTGGAGGTAAATTTCATACGAAACAATATGCACAATTATCTTCTAAGAAGAAGCATTTTAACTTAGGACTTTTCAGGACATACATACTCGGAGAGATTTGCGATTTTTTATACATAATTTCTATAGCCATGGAAATGTAATTCTTTCTTTAAAGACTATTTTAAAAATACACCAAAGATATAAAAATTCTGCTTAACTCTGAGTCTAAAGCAAGCGACAACCCAAGTTGTCAATGGGCAGAAAGTTAGGACATTCTGAATAGCTGATTAATGCCGTGGTAAGTTTTTCTACGTGGACCAGGTCTACAAGTACAGCTCCATGAAATAATAAGCTTTCATCTTTAGTAGGGAAAAGTGGGATAAGACTCGAAGACCTGTTGGAGATAAACTATGCGACATAGAGCTTGTCAAATTTTTTTAAAATATTCATTGTTTATCGGAGCACAATATATCTTACGAGAAAAGTCATAGTTTCACTACTTTTTTCATCATTGATATTTTTATAACAAAAAAGTCTAACAACCCGATTTTACCCGACTAGTGGGGTAAAAACGAGTGCACATCTCAATTGTATGGGGCATTAGCAAAACTAGATTTCCAGTGGAGAAGTAGCAGACATTTTTATTTTATATGTCAATTCAAGAATACGAGTTAAAAAATTTACATGAAAAGCAGTTGTCTTTTTACACCATGCCGGTGCAGCTTTTGTGGGCCCAGCTAAGACTGTTTCTATGGTGAATCTACCCTTATCAGTTATTTAACTTAGAAATACGTCATTAGAATATAAACAATCAATGTCTGATGTGTTTTTATTGTCTTCATTATAAGAATCATCAATACTGTCTGGCCCGGTTTAAGAACAAAACAATTGCACGCGAATATAGAGTAGAATAGTAGACGAATAAAGAATAGTTGTCTACAAATACAACTCCATGAAATAAGAAGAGTTTATCTTTAGTAGGGCAAAGTCGAGTTGGTTAGGTGAGGTTAGGTTATATTAACGTCCCGTTTTGTAGCAATACGAGGGCTATTTAGGGACGGAACTCGTAATTTTGAATCGCGGTCAGATGACGAGGACGACACCAGAGCTGGCACCCCCTCTCCTAACTTCCGCTCCATTCCAAACGTTTGGCCACTGCATATGATTTGGATTGCAATAGGCTCCATGCACTGCGGATCTTAGCTGGAATCGGGTTCCGAACCTGCAACCCTCCGGTCCCGAGGGCGAGATCTTAGAACCACCTCGGGCCACCGGAGCCCGAAAGCCTGTTGGAGCTAAATTATGCGACATAGAGCTTGTCAAATTTTATTATAATATTCATTGCTATTCGGGGTGCAATATATCTTTCCAGAAAAGTCATAGTTTCACTACTTTTTTCATCATTGATATCTTTATAACAGAAAGGTCAAACCCGGATTTTAACTGACTAGTGAGTTAAAAACAGGTAGCAGTTGTCTTTTTCCGAAAAGTCAGTGCAGTTTTTGTGGGCCCAGCTAAGACTGTTTCTATGGTGGATCTACCCTTGCCGTTTATTTAACTTTGAAACACGTAACAACAATCAACGTCTGATGTGTTTTTATGGTCTTCATTAGAAGAATCATCAATACTGTCCGGCCCGATTTAAAAAGAAAAGATTATTAGAGACTTGACGTATAAAAACAAATACACCTTCACAGCCTCAGTGAATTCAATAGCAAAAACACTGCCACTATGACCGTTTCTTCTTCCTGACTTGTGGAGTATAATTCGCAATCTAGAAAGGAGAAGTAACAGTGCCAGAATCAAGGTACCCGCTTTTATCCCACTCTCTCCCCTATATGGCTTAATCGTAAGCCCAGACGTTTCTTCTACTGAAGTTTTGCAAACCAAATTCTGTTAAAATACACTCATGGATTATATGGATACACTTATGCATTACTTTTCTATATTTATGGATCATATTCAATATAATTAATCTGGTCACAAGAAGTAATCATCAACTTAACTTATATTAGAGAGTAGGTGTCTAAAAACAAATACACCTTCACAGCCTCAGTGAATTCAACAGTAAAAACACGGCCATTATGACCGTTTCTTCTTCTTGACTTGTGGAGTAGAATTAGCAATCTACCCGCTAGAAAGGAGAACTAACAGTGCCAAAATCAAGGTACCCGCTTTTATCCCACTCTCACCCCTATATGGCTTAATCGTAAGCCCAGACTTATCTTTTACTGAAGTTTTGCAAACCAAATTCTGTTAAAATATATTCATAGATTATATGGATACACATATTTTTTACTTTTATATATTTATGGATCATATTCAATTTAATTAATCTGGTCACGCTAAGTAATCATCAACTTAACTTAATTAACTTAATTATTTGAATTTTGAATTATTTTCAAAAATTAAATAATTGTTTTTATTTACTCAATGGAAATAAAACATGTTTAATTTCTTTCTTGCTAATATGACGTGAAAAATTTAATCTTCCTTCTCAATTTCTGTCTTTTATGACGATAAATTACTAATTAATTGAAGATTAATTCAGTTTCTCTTATTTAAAAATTTGAAAATTTCCATGTCATATTTTTTAAATAGAGATAAGTTTCTCAAATAATATAACTCGATAAAAAGTTGAGTAGATGCTTACTTAAAGAGAATGAACCATGTCTGGAACAATCCAAATTACTACATATAAGTCAAAATATTTTGTTTCTACATCAACAAAATTAACTATCCTACAATAAACATTTATAAGGCATTTTTCTCTTGAACTTTTACTCTCATAGGATAGTTTTTAATAAGCTCCCTTTCCTCTCACGTTCAATCATTTTTCACAAAAAATAAAAATAAATTAGCAATTTGTAGTAGTAAGTCCCTGTAGTCATTTGTAGTACTAAGTCACTGTAGTCATTTGTAGTACTAAGTCACTGTAGTCATTTGTATAACTTCACTAATACAGCGCCCTTATTGGAATTCGAAACCATTCACTTTGATATTAATAATGAAGAGCAAGCACAGTGCAATTCATAATAGACACCAATATCGCAACCCTCAAAGCCAAGAACTTATGTAATATAAATAAGTTACTTCAATAATGTAGCCTGACAAGAAGTTAATGGTAACACGAAGGAAGTAAACCATTTTACCATATTTCTAGTCAATCCAAACTACTTCACATAAGCTAGGAATAGTTTAGTTCCTACATCAACAAAAGTTACTATCCTCCAGGAAACAACTATAAAGAATTTTCTTCGTCAAAATATTCCCGTATTGGTTCAGTAACTATGAAAATTGCACTTTCTGCTTGATTAAAGGTCGTACACATGTTGCTGAAACCACCAGAGCTTCTGGAATGGAATTTCTCCTGCCAAGAATTGTGGCAGAAGAGGTTTTAACAGAAACAAATGATTAAAGATTCAATTTTCCAAAGTGACGGCTAAATGCGGGAGTCAAGAATGTAGTTAATGCTCAAGTTCCCTACGAATTCCTATGAGTACATGGGCATTTGACACTGCTTGGCGTAACTTTCCCATCAGGGATTTAAACATCGCCAAGTTTCGAAAGCTGCGACGCTGTCGAAACGCTCATATTACATAACGAATGTGTTACTAGAATAATGCATTAAATTAAAGAATGTCTTCGACTCTTAAGATGGCGGTGCATGACGTAAATAATTGAGGATCTCAATTCAAGAAAGCGACAGTTTTAAGAAAATTAGGCGACAGAGGCTACTTAATTTTTAATAAAGTAGTTCGTAAGATTGTTTCATTTCGAAATATATGACGTGTTGTTCTAAATATTGTTAAAATACGCAATTTGTAATTGTACATATTCAGTTAGAATATTATAACGGTCACAAAAGTTTGATCTTAATTTGATTCTCAATTCTTAAACTGCTTAGATATTTTAAAGATTTTGTCTACTTACAATATATCTAGCAATTATTTAACAATTCATATGCGTCTAACGTTCAATAATAGCATATTAGAAAATCACTCGTCATGGTATGACGAGTGCAAATTGCATCTTCATTGGAGAGATTTCCCGTCAAATTTGACGTGTTTAAATAGGTATATATGCGAGAGAAATGTTTAACATTGATTGAAAACAAATAAAATAAACATATGTTTTATGGCAGGAAATATTTTTTTTTTATTTACATATTTCTTTATTCAAAAAACCTCTTGGTAAACAACATTCCGCGTGAAGTTTTTTTAGTTGTTTAACAATTTTCCCTTGTAGTTCAGATGTCTTTGTGTTCATTTTAACGTTGCCAAAAAATATCATCCAGTTATATCATCACGATTGCAATAAATAATCAGATGCATCGTGGCGTCTAAACTATATCGTGATTTATAATGCTTGATTGACGTGATTTACTACTTTCTATTAAAAAATAGAAATTAATTTGAAATATATGATTAATATAATTTACAATCTCTCGGGAACTGTTGATCATAGCGAGATAAATTTTATATCAATCAATAGCGAATTTTATTTCACTATTTTAGAGCTATTAAATTTGAAATTAGAACGACAATTACTTTTTTGAATTTAAAATTACTGAAATTTAGGTGCTCTAACAATGAAATAATGCTGTTTAACGTCTCGCAGTGCTATGGCGCGAATTTTATTGTTGGTGACGTTAGAGCGTTACTGGATCAGTGAGAGACAGATCTGGGCTATTATATTAGTAATTTTAACTTCATGATAAACCATATTTAAATACTGGGGTATATACTATACTAATACTAAATTTCTTCTTTTATTTTTTGTAAGACACCAAAAATTCCGCATTCGAAGTACAATTTTTAGACTTGGGTGATTATACTTTAAATTTGGTATTCTTAAATTTTGGTTCGTGATTTTATCAGGAGATGTAAAAGATTTGTGACATTTTTCTCTCTGAGATACTTCATTATTTATAACCAAAAAGTGTTAAATATATCTTGAGGATTCAAACCACGTCAACAAAATTTGCTGAATATCTGTTTCAAACAGAGATTGATTTGAATTATTGACAATATTCAAATATATTTTCGAATTCTGTTCAAACTACAGTCGATAGAATTTCTGTGAACTCAAAATGGTTCATGAACGGAAAAAAAATGAAGTGTCCTAGCTCTGACAGAACCTTTTCGAACATCATTAACGAAAGAATATCAAAAAATTACATTAGTTTGACTAATTTTATTTACTTATTTCTGCATTCTACGATTTGATTGTCCCTATTTGGGCACGATATCGTATGATATCTCAACGACATTCTTCGATATTCCGAATGCCGTGCAATATCGTAAAGATATCGTAACAATATTTTAGAGCATTTTGTGTTATTTGGGATATCAGTAACAATTAGAAGAAATGGGAAGCTGTTTCAATAATCAAAAGATTCTAAACTTTATAAAAGGCATTCAATTTCAAATAAAATATTAAATTCAAACGGAATGTTAACTTCGCCACACGACTGCTTCATTACGGAGGCAAATATATATGTTTATTACCTAATCGCACAAAGGAAATCATTATCATTCAAAAAAGACAAAAAACTAAAATAAACTCAGAGGGAATTGAATTAAACAAACAAAGAATCCGTTCTAGTCCATTTTATCAAGAGCTACGGACTTTATTCGAAATGGTTTCAAAATATTTGGGAAATTAAACTGCTTAACATTGTATAAATTTTATTGTTTCTGAACT
>BGPR01001706.1:0-14165 GCA_013235015.1 Araneus ventricosus
TTTGAAATAATTTCATTGAAGAAATTTTTTCTATAACATTTTGAAATCAATTTTTTTCTTTTTTTTGTAATAGTTCTTGCAACTGGCTAATAGTGAAAGAAAAGTACCAAGAACGCTGTGTTAACCCTTTCAAGGGTTATTTAAACCTTGAAAGGGTTTTTTAACCCTTTCCCATTCTTTTCTAGTAGTAGTGTAATAAAATAACTTTGGGACTAAGATTAATTTAAGGAAGGAAATTAATTTAGCTTATTAGATGACGTTAATTTTTTGTTAATTAATTTTAATAATTATTAATTAATTATCAAGTCGAGATGCTTCATTATAGTTTAAGGGGGTATACGCCTCTTAAACCTCGAAAAAATGGGTGGGAAATTGTAAAATTCGATACGTTACATCTCTGAAACGATGCAATTCACAAACTCACCTTTTTTCCTTGAAAAATATCTGTTTTTTCTCTTATAGTACATACATTTTCAAACCTTCATATTGGTATGTATTTATTTGGGCGAGTAATAAATATGGGTATAATTTTTGGAGGAAAAATGAGATTGTCACCTTGCGTGTATGATTACGGATAAAATATTAGTCTAAACACAATATTTTGGATCCTAAGTAATCCAAACAGTCTGTTTAAGAAACTGCAACACAATTTATTAACGTTGAAATGTGATTTCTATTTTATATACCAATTTAAAATAAAATGTTAAAAATAGTTAAAATTTCAACTTTTCTTGCCCCCTAAAAACTTATTTGAAGAAAATACGTACAAAGATTATGGTTCAATTTGTAGAAAATAGCACATTACATATTCAGTAAATTTGTATGTAAAAATAGTCAATAGTTCTTGAGATATTGCGCGCACAATATAAAAAAATACATTTTGAGAAACAGCAATTTAAAGATATGGCACTTTTCAATGTTTACGTTGAACAGCTGATATTCCTTCAAACTTTCATAATTATGGGAATTTTTTGACGCGGATTGTTTTAAATTGTTCAAAAAGACTGGGGAACAATATATATTTTTTTCATAAAATCGGAAATTTTCGAGGTTTAACAGTCGTATGTCCCCTTAAAAAAAGAAATTGTAATATCTAGGTTTGTGTTTTATCGAAAATTTTATCGAGAAATATGCCAATCTTAAAAATTGCATTTAAAAATTGATTAATTTGGGGGGGAAGTATACTTCCCACTCAATATAATATTTAGTACCTTTCACGAATGCAAAACTTGTGGACATAGTATACTCGTCTTATGCGTATATTAAGAACAAATATAGTCAGCTTGATGCAGCTCCAGACATGAGACTATATCTGTCTCCACTTGAACCTAATTTTATAAAATCCAGCACTATGAAACGAGTTCCAGAATGGCACTGAAGACGTGAAAAACGCTTTGAAAAGGCTGAAAGGTCCTGCTTTTTCAATAGTTCTTGCGACGCCTTCGGCAAAATCCTTTCCAACCCTTTTTGTCACTACAGCTCTCCCGCGTCCGAAACTTTCTTAACGTAGATAAATCGAAAATTCAGTCAAAAGCAAGACATTTATCTCTTATCCTGTTTGAACACGCCTGGCAGTTCCCCATACCACACAGCAGGAGCAACTCTAAATTCCAGGAGTTTTCTCTGAAGATAACGATTTGGTAATGTCCAAACAGAGGTACCCTATTGTCCGACTGACCAGAGAGCAGATTTTGAATTATGTGGTATTGCCGCCCTTTCGAATAGAAGTGAGGAATTTCACCTGGAGATGACACCTGTTTACAGACCTTTGGACATTAAGTTTAGGGAGTGTTTGTGCCACTAACTTTGCTTTTCCGCCGCTAATGATACCGCTTTTGTATCGAGTGAGGCCAGAGCGGTGAGCAGTCAAGCGTAAACCGCAGACTGACAACATGAAAGGGAGAAGTGAAAGAGTCGTTCCATGGTCTCGTGGACAATCACTCGTGGGAACCATTGGGAGTGGTCTCCTCTCGAATTTTTTGACATACAAGATGTCCATGGCTACTCAGAAGGTTGTAGAGCCGTTTCTATGGCTGCAAACGATACCAAATTTCAATAGGATAGGATATAGTACAAGCAGTGGCGAATCCAGGAGAGGGGCTATCGGGCTGCAGCGCCCCCCCCCCCAGAGCTGAACCAAAATTCTTGATTTAATTTAAAATCACTTCAACTGTTTGATCTTATTTTTCGTTTTAAAAGAATAGTAATAAAATCGTGACAACATTGCTTTCTGACTTGACAGGCTCGAAAATTTTCCTACTTTTCTAGTCATTCCACTTGCACTTGTAGCGTTGGCGCGGTCGAAAACATTTTTTGGCCAGCTATTTCGTTGTATTTTTTATTAAATTATCGAAAGTATTGTAGTGTTCTTTATTATTCTTATTGTCAGGAGAGGAAACCCTGTAAAGTTAAAGTGTTTTGGTTTACATAAGCCATGAGGTTTGACATTCGTCACTACGATACAAAATTTTTATGACCTCAGCCCCCCTCCCAGACCCGAATCCTGGATTCGCTACTGAGTACAAGTAATGTTCCTTGTAAACCCCAAGAAAAAAAAGTTTAGAAGTTTGAACGAATAAAGAATTACTTTTAGAACTGAATTATGCAGCGTTTTTAACAGAGCTAAAAAAATCAAAATGAACAATTCAGTTTTGCTACAGTAATTAAAAAAAAATATATACAAAAGTCGTCTTAGATAACGGCGCAGTGCCACTTATTACCGAAATGTTAACTATTTCTCTGTATGTGTGTGTCTCTCTCGTTCTTTTTTTTTTTTTTTTTCGGTTTTCACTGAACGTGTCACTTATAACATTCTAATTAAATTTTGTTTCGTTTTAAGTCATAGAACCGTCTCTAGAGCGTTATAAGTGATGCGTTCGGTTTTCACAGAACGTATCACTTATAACATTCTAATGAAATTTTGTTTCGTTTGAAGGCATAGAAACGGCTTTAGAGCATTATAAGTGATGAGTTCGGATTTCACTGAACGTATCACTTATAACATTCTAATGAAATTTTGTTTCGTATGAAGGCATAGAATCGTCTCTAGAGCGTTATAAGTGATGAGTTCGGTTTTCACAGAACGCATCACTTATAACATTCTAATTAAATTTTGTTTCGTTTGAAGGCATAGAACTATCTCTAGAGCGTTATAAGTGATGCGTTCGGTTTTCACAGAACGCATCACTTATAACATTCTAGTTAAATTTTGTTTCGTTTGAAGGCATAGAAACGGCTCTAGAGCGTTATAAGTGATGAGTTCAGTTTTCACAGAACATATCACTTATAACATTCTAATTAAATTTTGTTTCGTTTGAAGGCACATAAACGGCACTAGAGCGTTCTTCATAAATAAAGTTAGCAATAAAAGAAAATAAAGATTGCAATAATTATTGGACTTGTATACATAAACAATATAAACCTTATATATATAAACCTTTCTTTTCTCCCCATAACAGTCTGCATTCCCGAAATGTATCATGGGTGAAGGGAGGAAATTGTCAAAACCTGCAAGTTGGAGTCACACACCGACTTTCACGTATAACGTATCACAATATATATAGCGTATCACGTATAGCGTGTACTGCAATCTATACTTATAAAAGGCAATGTTTGTGTGTCTACATGTGTGCGATGTCCAGACAAATCTAGTACATTTACAGCTATGAAATTTGGCACACAAGTAGTCATAATGCTGACTCAATGCACCTCGAAGCCAAATTCTAAAATTTTATTTAGAAAATGTTTTATTTAATATGTTGTGTTGTTTTGGGTGATTTTTCGCACTAATTTCTCAATAGCATGATTTTGGAAAATTGTACGAAAAAAATAGATATACTATCGGAAAGAGCAAACTATTTCTGTTCTAATGAAGCTTGTTTCATTCGACTAACGTAATTTACTGAATTTTGAAAAATGGTAACTTTTATGGTAATTTTCCATTCGGATTTCTTAAAATTCTCGCATCCGACGTTCTAATAAAGCTATCATGTTAAATTTTTTCAGCTTATGACGGGAACGTTTCTGTCGGGTTTAAAATAAGAACGGTTACAATATTTTTTTCCGTTCTTTAAATCATTTTTTTCCTGGTTAGTTCAAAGAGATTTTTCTCTAGCGAGCATTCTCCCGCGGAAGTTTCTCCGGAGCCTTCCCAAAATGCATTGTTGCAATTTCATTGATTGACGGTGCAGAGCGCAGGATATGTCATAACCTTCCAACTGAATGACTTCGATTATTATTTTCGCCAGTTTCTTAATGTGTTTATTTGTCTCGCATCGTTTGCTTGCTGTATAAAAACCATTTTCACGTTACAATTTTTTAATATTGTTTCGGATTAACGTACTCTGTACTGTTTTTCTATAGTTGAAATGTCATTATCACGAAGAAAAATAAGCGGGAAAATCAATAATGTGTCTTTTGTTTTGATTTTGTTTTCAGAACTTTTTCGTGTCATTGTGGGCGTGTTTTTTTTTTTTTTTTTTTCATGTTGTTGGAGTCCTGATTCCACGGGCAATGCCGTGCGCGCTATGCTAGTGTATAATGAAGAAACCAAGTATGCATTTTGTACACCATCCTTTGGACTAATTGGGATCATAATACAATACCGACATACAATTTTAGTCATAAGACCACATACCAAATTTCGTTTATCTAAGTCGTTGTGATTTTAAGTTATCGCTTTCACATTTACGCGTATATACAGAGCGACAAGTGGTCAAACCTTTGATGGATTTGGTGGAAAATCTGATGTACATGTACAATTCTAATTTATTTATTTATTTACAAAATGCACACTACAGAATAAACTCCAACTACAGAGTGCATGATACAGAAACAAACACTAAAATAGCCGTAAAATACAGATTAATAAAAACAACAGATAGACACAGAAATCACTAAAAACACAACACGATTTTAAAAAGCACACAAAATAAAAACGCTTCAAGAGCACAAAAACCGCAAACATTCAGTCTAAAAAACACCATAAGACATATTAAACACATCAAGATCATCAGAGTACCCGTTAAAAATCTTGTAAAATTTATAAATAGAAAAATTACGTATGTAATTAAACCTGGTAAATGCATTTACAAATAAGCAACTCTTCCTCAGACTTCTAGTCGGCGCAGAAAAAGTGATACGGCTCAATATGTCACTGCAATCAATGGCATCATTAATTATCTTATGATAAAATAAAAGACAAGAAAGATCACGTCGGACCCTCAAACTATATGATCAACTATACTATCAACTAATGATAAAACTATATAACAAAATTTAGCCATCCAACTCTTTGCATTTTTTGGTTATTGCGTTCACATGCGCACGGACAAGCAGATGTCCCTTTGACGGACATCTACAAATTTGACATAGTTACATACGAAATTTCAACCCTCTGGCTCTATGCGGTTTTGAGTTGTTGTGTTCACAGATCGACATAATTCTAAAAAAGTATATTCTTTTACTCTAGTATGTCCCAAATTTGAACTTCATCAAAATTTCGAGGTCCAATTTTTTGACAATGCAATACTTTTCTTTTGTATACTTCATTTACTAGAAAGTAAAAAGCAAAAAAGGACTACAGTAGAGTCTCGATAATTCGAGTCTCGATTGTTCGAGTTTTCCATAAATCCGAGTTAGTGAAAAAATCATTTTAGCTCCCAAATAATGACCAACACGTGAAAGAATTACTGCATCTGGTTTTCATTGTTGTTAGACGGGTCATATGTCCACTGCGCACCCCGAAGCCACTTGCAGAAATGCCCCCTCCCAAAGAAAACGGGATATATATAAGACCGATATAGGAGCAATGTGTTTAAACAAAAAAACAATTGACAATTATTTTAAGATATAATTAACCTGTTGCTATCAGCAGTAATGTATTGATATGCAAGTACTTTTTCATTTAAATATATTACACTGAAATTTAAAAATTGCTTTTATTTCCATTTATTTATTTATTGAATTTTATGATTTCGATAATTCGAGTTTTCGATAGTTCGAGATAGGCCCTTTCTCGTCCACCTCGAATTATCGAGACTCTACCGTATTTAAATTGTGTTGCTCATGTGCCAAGGCGGAGCTAACTGATGGAGGTTTTTGGAGAATACAATTTACGTATTTCATGTGCATGGTTTCTGGTATGGAGTCTCTCCTATTTGCAAGCTTCATAACGGTTAAGAAATGCATGAGTAAATCAATAGGAACTGTAATGGACGAAAGCAAATTCCAGGTAATCATGCGCCAACACGAATCTTGACGGTAACTTAATTTGAGTATGAAGTTGATAGCCATGTTGCGCATATCCATGTAAATTTTGAAATCCACCATAAAGCGAAACTGATAATTTAGTGGTGAGTATGGAATTAAAATTTATCTCTACAAGTAAGCAGGCATCAACATAATCAGTTTGTTTATAAGTGTTGTAAGTTTAAAGTAAGTATAACAACTGAGCCCATTTTGTTAAAGGAGACTTCTAATCATAACAATTTTCCTGTTGCTTTTTTTACCTGCCATTTTTTACTATTCTTTTTGTTAGTATTCATCTTAAAATATTGTACATAAAAAGCTAAGTTTATTCAGTTAGAAGTTAAGCCGGGTCTGCACTTTTCCTGAAGAATCAACCGGTGGTTAGTTGAAAACGTTATAATTTTTAATTGGCAACATGTATTTTTATGTAGAGATATGTAGAGGCGATCCGGTGTCTATCAGACTTTCAAACTGAACCCGATTTCCAATATTGAGCGAATACAGAACAACTTCTTGAGATATTTACTTTACAAAAAAAAAATGGATTTTACTTGCATGATATATCTTCTTCACTCCTACGTAATATTTTTAATATGCCTAGTTTATCCTCCAGACGAGATGTTTCTTGCGTTCTTTTCTTTTACAAAGTTATTAATGGTTCAATTGATTGTAATGACATAATGAACTCAATAGATTTCGCTGTGCCCGCCAGATTTTTAAGAAACCAGAGTTCCTTTCCAAATTTAGATTCAAAATTTAATTATATTGACAGGTTCTCGTTATATAGGTTTTATAAAATTTTGAACACGTTCTCTGATGTACTTGACATTTTTAATATGTCTCTTAGCGCTTTTAAGTCGAAATGTTTGCATCTTTTAAATACATGATATGTTTTATTTTGCCTTTCTACAACATTTTAGATTTTTATGCTGTTTGATTTTCCGTGTTCTTATGTATTCGACCAGTTTTTTGGCGCCGTGTTTGATTTATTTTTATCTTAAGTGTTGCATTTTTTTTAAAAATCTCAAGTGTGTATTTACGTTTTTAAACTCCTGGTGTGTGTGTGTTTTTTATTAGACTCGGTGTTTGCGTGTTTTGACTTTTTGACCCTTGCTTTTTGGAACTGAACTTTAAATTAAAAAAAAAATACTGCTTTTGGTGTCATAGTGTGTCTTAAAGTTTTGTGATTATGCGTCTTCGTTTTTAATTACATATACGTTTGCATAAGTTTTATGATTTTATGTATTCTCTGTGGTCTACTTTTTGCTTTCTAAGGCATTTTTTTATTTTTATTTACTCGTTGTGACTTTTGTTCTTTGTGTGTTTGTCAGCACTCTGTAAATGGAGTTTTCTCTGTAGCATGCTTTTCTTTAAATGAATAAATAAAACATCATGTTGGCTCGCGATGATATATAAACCGTGACCCTAAATACGTACGAGTGTTAGTGAATGGAAAACGAAGTTTATTTTCCTACACTTCGTTTTAGAACGACTTGCTACTTTGATTAATCGTCATGATTTATTATGTTAATAGTTAATCTGTAAATAAAAAGAGACTGTTTCTGTGTAAAAAATCAATCCTGGTTGAATTGAACAGTGTTTCTTCGTTGCCTATCCATTACCGGTTGCGTCATTTCAATGTGATTTTTAAAAAATTGGCTAACTAAAATATTTGCAACATGAATACGGAGTTCTACATTCTGCTGATTTGATTCTCGTCTTACTATGCATACTACAGTGAGAGAGACATTAACCCTTTCAAGTTCATTATATGTTCCATTTTGAAAATTACTAAATTTATTCAAAAATGAATATTAGACATGTAGCTGATCATAAATATGTAAAGGGAAAAAAAAATTTGCACTTTTTATTTTCAAGAAATGTGTGGTTTCACAATGAAACCAATGAACGGTAACAGGCTATTTTTTCTCCGAATAAGTTATCATCGAAATGCAATTTAAATTGTGTATTTAATTTATAAGTATACGTGAGTATTCAGGATATTGAACCTTTACGAAATTCAATATTACTTTTGAAGCTTCAAATTTAAAAAAAATATCAAATTGTGCAAGAACCCTCATCATTTTGACGGTACTGAAGTGGAATTTTTATATAAGTTGGCCAATATATATGGCTCCTAAGTTATGAAAGAAAAATTACGCTACTTTTCGCCCATGCGCAGTATAAAAGATGTTAAATTTGTGGTTTCACTGCGAAACCAATGAACGCGAAAGAGTTAAATAGACGGTGCAGTAGAACTTCGATTAACCATCACCGTCCGGACCACGGCTGTGCCGGATAACCGGATTTTAGGACAACAGAAATATCTTAATACATATGTACAGTAACGTGATTTCACTGCTGCATTGGGACAAAAATGAAAATAAAATCCTTTAAAAGTGAATAATACGTACATATTGTATTTAATTTTACAAAACGATCGATATGAATTTCAATACAAGAGTAGTAAGAATTGTTACTTTTTAGACGATGATGGGTAACAGAAACTGACAGTTAAACGAGTGACGGTTAATCGGAGTCTTACTGTTCGTGAAAAGCCAGGATTGACCGGAGAAACGCTGAATATTTTAAATCGACAGCGGATCATTAACTCACCAACATCGGCAATTTTCCACCTTCTGTGGATAAAACAGAAAGCCATTTTTAATCCCTGTTTATAAGTAACCCTTGCGAGTAAGTCTAGATGCATTTGAAACGCAGCGGATTTTTATGCTTATATGCATGCAAGCACTATTACAGCGTCGCTTGTCAAAGTGTGTGGAATAATTAAGAAGAAATTTCTGCATTGCCAAAGGCAAAAAGTTTAAGGGCATGGATAATTACTATTAATCTTTGAATTTCTTCTTTGCTAGTACAATATTTGCTACGTGCTATTATTTTCAAATTTTTTGTGGTTTTATTATACTATCTTAATATAAATAAAAGTCATTGTGGGTATGTATGTGTGTATGTGGGTACGTTCCACATCTCCTCCTAAACTACTGCAGCAATTTCAGCCAAATTTTGCACACTTATTACTTAAGACAAGAGGAAGATTATAGCCAACTTTTCGAAGTTCAAAAGTTAATTAAACAGTTAGTTAATTAAAAATTAACCGAACCCGTTTTTCCGTATTAATTTCGGAGCAAATTTTCTCCAAACAATATTTTTATACCATCTTAAAGTTCAAAATTTTACCTTTTCAATGATACCAATTTTATATCTGTAAAATGTTTCCTTCAACTTTTAATTTTTCAAAATTTAATAAATAAATTAGCACAGCAGATGATTCTTAAATAAAGCAAATTTAATGATACACTTTTCAACAACTTTCGTTAGTAAATCTGTGACAACCAGATCTGAGATAGATCTTAGCACTCTGGCAATCTGCATGAGATTTTCTTCAACAACTTTCGTTAGTAAATCTGTGACAATCAGATCTGCGATATTGTTGGCAAGCTAAAAGTCCGTCTTAGACGGGCACAAATCTTCTAGTACATAAGGTTTACCATACGTCCGGAGAGTCCGGATTTCAAGCTCACGTTCGAACTTCTTCAAAATGTGGGGTGTGCTAAAGTTAAACGTTTATAGCTCCGCAACCCAATAACATAGAGAGTCGGTTTTAGTTTCATTTGACAGAGAAAGGTGGACATTGAAGATAGCAAAAAGAATTTTAGAATTTGGAATTACGGTTTAGTCACAGTCGAGCTGCAAAGTTGATAAAAATCACGAAGAATTTTGATGACGTCACAGCGACCGATGTCCGCTCACACAGACTAAGGCAATTCATTCATCGATTGTACGAAATATTACTCAAGAATTGTTGAATTACGTCGAATTTCGTGCTAAAGTTAAACGCTTATAGCTCCACAACGAAATAACATAGAGAGTTGGTTTTAGTTTCATTTTAAAGAGAAAGGATTATATTAAAGATTGCGAAAATAAATTTAGAATTTATAATTGCTGTTTAGTCAAAGTCGAGTTGCAAAGTTAGTGAAAATCACAAAGAATTTTGCATAGATAGAATCACATAGTCACACTAGACTAATAGTCACTATAGACTATAGAGTTAATAGTCACATAGAGCTACTTTAGTCACAGAAAGTCACAGTTGAGTAAGGTAAGTAAGTCTACGCCCCTCGATACCAGCGGCCGTTTCGCAGAGACAGCCTCCCGTCGATTTTTTTAGATGCGCATTACCATTTAGATTGAACGAAAATATTATATACATATTAATTATTGCATTTACTTACTTGTGCTTGTCGCTCACGTTCAAGGAAAATATTAAATACATTTATCTATGTACAAGTTATTGTAATACTAATTTAAATTAATCTTTTTTAAAAAGTTGTGAAAATAGAAGGGGGAAAAAAGGATACGGTTAATTTTAAGATAGCACAAAAATAATTTTCTTAGGATTATATTTACCTACGTTACCCCCTGAAAATATCAAAATGTGAAAATACACAAATCACAAAACGTCATTGGTAAAGGTAACTTTGGATAATTTCAGAAGATTTTTAAAGCTGATAATCCAGGAAGTGTGGTGTCGTAACACATATTCTAAATCATGTGTTACCACACATCGTAACAAACACTCTTATGTTGAAGTATATGAGAACGTGGAGTCAGAATTTTTTCCTAATGAATAAAATCCTTGCATTTGAATACTGAAAATTCATTAAAAGAAATTGACGAAAAGCAACTTTAATATATCTTGGCGTGTTTCACATCTTACAAAAATGTGAAAAGAATTTATGAATATCACCAATATCGACTTACTAGACAAAATGGAGATTCTTTTCACATTCTTATAAGACGTGGAACATCATGATTTATGCCTTAAAGTGCTATAGAAATATATCCAGGAAATTAAACATCTTTCGTTTCAAATACGAGTTTCATTGCACAGAATATCGCTTCATCATATCTATAACTCAATTATATTCAAATATTCAGTTACATTTAAATAAATTAGGATTCCATTCAGAACTATTTAACTAGGCGTAATAATACACTGTGTAGCTTTATCCACACTGTGAACTTCTGTGTCACTCACTGTCTTCTAAGATTCTTCGCGTTCTATTGCAGCGCTATAAGTATAACTAAATATTTTTAACTAACAGGC
This sequence comes from Araneus ventricosus, assembly GCA_013235015.1. Taxonomy (NCBI): domain Eukaryota; kingdom Metazoa; phylum Arthropoda; class Arachnida; order Araneae; family Araneidae; genus Araneus; species Araneus ventricosus. The sequence continues at coordinate 11,378 of BGPR01001706.1, forward strand.
CGATTCAGAAACAATAATAACACTGTAAACATGCTGGGAAGATCTAGAATAATATAAATACCTGGAAAAATGAGATACTTTTCTTCTGACGTGGTTTTGAAGCACTTTTTACCTTTTAAATTGCTAGGATTATTCTAGACATAGACATATACAAGATCTAGAAGACAGAAGAAAGTGGTAAGCAACTATTCCCCGTAGAGAAACTTTTCCATGTCCTTCAGATATGATGTGGATAGCACATCTTTGGGCCAAAGCCGATATTTCGGCTCAAAGATGTTGAAATCCTTTGATTGTGCAAGTAGTGGAAGCTGTGTAACTTCATTATCATGTTTTTCAAACCAAACAGAATAGTTTTGCTTCTGCGAATAAGGGCGCTATTGCCTCTGAAGAATCAAAAGTCTGCAACACTGAAGGGACAAGTTATTCCAAAAGGTTACAGAAACTGTTCTGTTGATACTATTTTGTAAGGAGATTATTAAAGGACCTGTTGGAAACCGCAATAAAACTATCCGCAGCATTATAGAGATTCTTGTAGGCCACTTTATAGAGAAGATAGGTCTGTTGTAATTTTCTATTAGTGTTATTTACAAGTAAACTCTTTCTCACGTGATGATGATGATGATGAAGAAGAAGAAGCTATTTGAGATGTATGCTCGCCCCTTGGCTGCTTTATCTCAAATTTTCCTTAGTTCAAATTCTTCTCACTTGTAATGCAGAGAGACAGTAGCTTGGAAACTGTAAATGGCGTTTGAGGCAAATTATTATTTTTGCTCCCCCCCTCCCAAGAATGCCCTCCCTTCTGCTCCGATATTGCTTTCTGCTTAGTAGATTTAATTCAAGGAAAAACAGAAACATTATAAAACTGAAATTTTATTTTCTTAAATAATTTTGTCGAATACATACTCGTGAATCAGAGAGACATAGGGAAGACAAGTCATCCAACTACCAAAAATTGCGGCTAGTCAGTGCCGTAGCAAGAGTTAATGGTACAGTGAGCAATTATTATTTATTCGGCATTTATCTTCATATTTCGCGTTAAAAAGTAAAACAAATACACTAACGCCTTGTCTCCGATGTGCCTACCTTCCCAAAAGTGGCGCTCGAGACACCTATAAACTTTGCCATCTCCGTCAAAACGCCATTGCAGAGTGAATATCAGTTTATCTGAAAAAACAGCATTTATTTCCATTGTATAGCATTCCTCGATTTTCGCTTTTGTCTTCTCTGTTGTTTAAGTTTCGTATGTGTCTCTGATGCAAGCAGATTGGGCTCATTATTGCAACCAAAAATATTGTGTTTAGACTACTCAGTACACCTCAACAGGATTTTGCAACTGCACATTGGCTTCAGAAATAATTTTTGTTGCCGTAACGTTCCTGTTTGAGTTAACAGTGGTCTAACTGGTGGTAGTGACGCAGATCAGGGTTTGGAGTGCCAAAAGTTTCGAGACTCATTCTCGAAAAGACCTGCTGTAATATGTGTGCCGGGTAGAATTGTAAATATGTATGTAAAAGTGACCTAACATGTTACTCTTAAGTAGGGTTACCATAATTATGATTAGCTGAAACTCAGACACAAAGGGGGATGTCAACGCATAGTAAAAAATTCTAAATGCTGTCTACCACCCTATTTCGTAACACTAACACAGAGTGTGAGAAAGTGGAAAAAGAGAAATCAAAGCGTCAGAATGCAAAGAAGATACAATTTTTTATTAATGTTCGGCAATTCAAAATTATAGTAATGGAAAGCAGAATTGAAGCAAAACTGCCAAAGTTTTTAATTTTAAGATTGAACAGGGGCATGGCTAAGGGGGCTCATACACTTTCAGATCAACAATGGATGTAAACAGAGAATTTTGTTTCATTGGCAAAATAAATTTTTTTCGAATACAACAAAAATCCTCTTTCACCTCATTCACTGACTTAAATCCGGACATTTGGAAGATCCGGACGTGAGCCTGAAATCCGGTCGTATGTCAACCCTGCTTTTAAGTAATAAAAAAAAAATTCCCCTTATCTGGCTTATTGCATTTTCGAGTGGTCATGTTCACATACACATGGATAGAGAGATAGACTCCAAATGTGTTTTTATGGTTTTTTTTTCGATTTATATAATCTGAATCATCGAAATTTAACGAAATCTAGAATTTGAAATGCTTTATGACAGCGATTCTCAACTTGTGGGGCTTGCCCCCCATGTAGCCTGAGAACACTAAATGGGGGGCACGAGCATATCATAAAGAAAATATTATTAAAAAAATTGATTAATTCACTGAAAGGAGATTGAAACAAAATACATTCTGACATAATCAAAAAATAAAATACACATTTATACTGATATAATACACTTATAAATGGGAATGTATCAGTACTGCACAATGTATTTAATAATAATTACTAAATTAAAAATACATTGTTAATGTATGAGAGGGGGGCGATGAAAATTATGAAAATTCGGTCGCAAATACTGAGAAGTTGAGAAATACTGCTTTGTGATTGCAAACTTCCTCTGTCTACTCTATTTCCTTTGGTATACCAGAAAGCAAAGATAAGCAAAAAAGAAAAAAGAAGAAAGAAACCGAAGATGGTCGCACCCACCAAGTCTTGGGGATATTGTAAATTATTCTTCCCCTCCTCCCCCTGTGGCACGCGCCAACCGGCAACCCCCCCCCCTCTGTAAAGTCAAGGTCAAAAGGAGTGTAAACTTTTTTGGCGCTCTTCAAAAGTGAACTCAGTTGTTTACACGAAAGGGGAGGAGTCAATAGTAAAAGTGCCGGCAAATACAGACG
>BGPR01001706.1:14175-45902 GCA_013235015.1 Araneus ventricosus
GAAGAGAATGGAGTATGCATTTGGGCAATTCCCTTAAGCCAATTGGGCGTAAAATCTGAGAAAAATCTGAAAGACCACATGGCGAATTTCATAAACAGTAAAACGTCGATTAACCGAATTCGGGTTAACCGAAACGCGGGTTATTCGAAATGCTTCTGAAATCGCAAATCCAAAAAACACGTATTACACTGGAAGGAAATTTGCAACGATATCCCCACTTTTTTTTCTTTTAAGCCTCTCCAAGAAGGTCAGGAATTAATTTTAAAATGCTACAATTAAAATTAATGGGTATCAAAGATATTAAGTACGATATTGTTTACCCGTGCCTGTCGATCACATTGCGCACGACGCGGAGGGTTAACTTTGATAAAGGATTGCATGACATTTGCGTACATATACGAACCGCTACCGAAACTTGCTCTTATCAGTTTCAAAACCGTCTGTCATAAGAGCGCTGATGGACAGTTTTATGACTTGTACAGAAACGTATATGTACGGAAAAGTCACTATACCTTGATTAAGAACATAAGCGTAGCCTACAAAGAGCGTTTTGAATTCGTTTCACACTCAAAACATTTCAGAATTGCATTATTGTAACTAGATACAAAATAGTAATAGATGTCCATGGCTTAACCGAAAAAATCGTTTCCCGAAACTGCTCCCCTCCCCATTAGTTTAGTTAACTGGGGTTGTACTATACATACAATTATGCACATATGTTTTCCCAATACTTACATTAGCAAATTATGTATCTTTAAAATTCGTTAAATACTAATTTATGCTTCATTACTTCATTTCACACGGTTATTTGGCTTAACCGAAAAAAAAAAATCATTTTCCTAAAGGCTCCCCCGTCCCCTCCACAGTTCGGTTAACCGGGGTTTTACTGTATTTTGTTTGTTGCGTTTTTAAATTATCGCGATTACAAACCCACAAACCGTTCGACAATAAACCTTTAACGGATTTGGTCCACAATTTGATACAGACCTACAATCCTGATGATAAAACTGTATGCTAAATTTAACCCTTTTAGCTCGCTACTTTTTTTGTGTTATAGTGTTAGAATCCATGCAGGCAGGCAGAGGTTTCGCCCAAAATTTGATGGAAATTCACAATTTAGATGTAAAGAACAAGTATCTAATTTCATTGTTTTGGATCGTTGCATTTTTGTGCGCGCATGTGTGTTCATCGTGTTCACATGCTCGCAGACAGATATAGATCTCTTCCGAAATTTGATAGAAATTAATAATTTTGATGTAAACACCAGGTACCGAATTTCATTCTTCTAGATCGTTGCGTTTTTGAGTTATCGTGTCCACAACTCACCCGACAGACAGAAAGACAAAATTCGGAAAATGTTACTTTTGGATTCAGCGAGGTCTAAAACAATCATCAATTTTTTGACGATTGGCGAGATAAATTGGCGAATTGGCGGTTGTAGAGGCTGAGGGACTCTGCCAAAGTTTTATTTTGCGATATTTCTCAAAAATGGAGTTTGGGGGAGAGGCAACAATAGGTGACAGATAAAAATTGTCGAAATCGGTCCTATGGTTTTGGGGTCTGTTTGAAGGCTTTTTTCCCCATAGAGAATGTACAATGGAGAAGTATTTTTTCGATTTCTATCGAAAATGGAGGGGAGGGGGAAGGCGACCTTTTATACGACATAAGCTTCAATCTCTCTCTCTGTATATATATATATATATATATATATATATATATATATATAATCAGCAATATATGTCTTATGAATTCAAAAACTATTGAACCGATTTACGCACGGTTTTTTGCAAAATGATCCGCGTTGTCCGGGGAAGGTTTAAAACTATTCAAATCTTCGATCTGACCAGTTGAAAGGAAGTTACGGGCCTAATAATAGTTTTACGTTTGGCTACCGTTGGCGATGGTTGAGAAAACGATTGGCGCAACTTCTTCCTAACGCGGGCGCAGGGTTGCTTTTTGTAAATAGGGTTGTTTTTCGGCGTCGCGTCGACCTCGGGACCAGAGGCAAGGTTGCCATATTGGCCTTTTTTGGCTTTATTTTTACTTATGACTTTGAGAATAATGTGACGATTTTTTAAAAATAAAGTATTGATATGGCACTTTTCAAATTGCCCGCAATGAGCTGTCAAACGAAGTAGTTTCAAATTCAAGCGATCAAGTAAATCGATACACACACATCAAAATCCATTTAATCTATATATATATATTCTCAAATCTAGCAACAGCAATGCATTGCCGGGTTCAGCTAGTATGAAATAAAAATGATCGAAATTGGTCCAGTGGTTGGACTGGGAGATTGGTACTCTGGTTTTGCCTTTATTAAAGTCAGTGACACTCCAAGTTGACAATACATGGAAAATTGCCGGATGTATCAATAGGCGTGGTTAAATTTTTCTGAATATGATTTTGAGGAGGGGCAAGAAATGGGATGTGTGCTTCACGTAATTAAAGAGTGAGTAATTTGGACCTCATACAGAAGCAACTGGCCTAGTGGGTGGCAAACAATGAGTTTAAAAGACTTGATAAATAAAGTCGATATTCGTGTCTCATTGCGAGGACTTCTTCACGAACTATTTATTAAAGAATTAGACTTATTGTCTTCCTGTGAAACTGCTGATTCCCGTCTCTGATTGTCAAACAAGTATTGTTCAATCTGGAGTAAAATGTAGAGCATTTTCCCCGCACGCCTAGAGGGCGGGGTAATCTTTGTAAATGATTCTGATGTATTTAAAGGCAGTTGATATCTTTATGCAAAATTTTGTTTTAAAATCAGAAATCGATATTCTGTGTATTTAAATTTTTGTTTATTATAGCAGGTATTACTTCACACATTGCTGAAGGGGTTGGTAATAGATTTCGTGCTATCAACTTAAGCGGCCACTGAATACATGGACGAAACTACAGGAGGCTGTGTATGGATGGGGTGAGCACCTATTAGCATACATCATATTATGTGTTGTTATATTCATTTCCGTTTTGTAGGCGTGGCTCTTTTTACAATCCAGTTCCATGCCTGTTGATATCTAATGGTTATGTTGTGTGCTTACATGTATTATTATTTGGCTATTAAGTTCACACAAACCCCATTATTCATTATTATGTAACAATACATCCAGACTCTATAATTTTCGCACTATAATTTCTATGCTTGATTTCTGGGGGGAAAGACACATGCTTAAACATTCAAACAAGGAAATGAAATGCATTTTCGTTTACGAAAATTTTAAGTCATTATTTCCACAGTAATGAAATTTCCGATAAACTTTTTATCTAAACTTCGGAAATAGCGCATAAACTAATTGGATGGGCGTTTCCATTAAATCAGCTGTTTGTATAGCATTTAATTGAATTGTACCGTTTTCATAAACTGCTAATTTTCAAGCACTTTTACTTTAACTTGCTTCTTTCATGTTTGTTATTTTATGCTTGTAAAGATGAATTATGTAATCCCTTTTCGTTCATTTCCTGATCACCCAGAATTCTAAAATATGTTACAGTTGCGTATTTCCGATGACAATATGATTTTTTATTTTTGGAACTCAGTTATTAAATGATCGATTGGTTTTAATTTAAGTTTAATTCCATATAAGAGGAGCAATCCGGTCATTAACTTGTGAAAAAATTGGTTACAAGATTCCTTAATAATTATGATAATGGATTAAGAAATATATTAACCTTCCAGCAGGCCAAAGAAATATATTAACCTTCCAGCAGGCCATGGTGCGTCGTTTACATACTTATATCGTTCCTTTATAAAATTAAGTGAAATTTTCATATTAATCTTTGTTTAGTGAAGCTAATAAATACAGATTACATTAACCTTCCAGCGGGAGCGCGTTTGCAAGAGATACTTGAATTGTGCATCGTATTACATATTTATATCGTTATCTCATATATACAACTGCAATTTTATTTATAAAATCTTTGTTTACTATTAGGCTAATAAATACAGATAACATAAATAAAAGTTGCATTTATTTTTGTAAAATAACACGATATATATATGTAATACGATGCACGATATGTCGTAAAATTTGCGTAAGCGCGCCCGCTGGAAGGTTAATAAAAGTTGTATTTATTTTTGTAAAACAACACGATGTAAATATGAAATACGATGTAAGTATCTCCTACATACGCGCACCGGCTGGAATGTTAAAGCCTATAGAGTAGTAAATGGTTATTCAAAAAAAAAAAAAAATCTGAAAAACCCTACACTTTCATTAACTAAAGAAGTAGAAAATAATTTTTTTAATCAAAAATTTGGAGGTAAAAAAAATTGTAAATTGTGTGGCTTTGAAAACAATACAATAAGGAAATTAAGCCACTATGTATATCATAAGAATAAGAATTCCTATACATATATTAAAAACTGAAATATATTATAAATGTAATTAAAATTCCAATTTTCATTATCAGCGACTTGCGTTCTTACGAATTTCGTTTCCATTTTCAGATTTTGGTCAAAAAATTATTTTCTGCTTTTAATACACTAGTAAAAGCGTGTTTTAAAAAACGATTTTTTTTTTTTTTTCATTTTATCAAAAATTGTGTGAGTCATTTTCTATGCTTAAACATTAAGTAAACCATTTCATTCAAATGAACGTCTCTTTTCTAGTTACTAATTTGATTCCAGAATGTTCTTTCTCTAGAATGTAGGTATAATTCTTAAATGTTTGAGTCATTTTCTATGCTTAAACATTAAGTAAACCATTTCATTCAAATGAACGTCTCTTTTCTAGCTACTAATTTGATTCCAGAAGGTTCTTTCTCTAAAATGTAGATACAATTCTTAAATGTTTTTACCGCAAGTTTAAATTTTAATTTAAATTTTAAGTTTAAGTTTAAATTTAAATTTTAAAAGAATTTCTCAAATCAGTTGTGTTGGGAATAATAGAAAATCCATCATTTGTATAAGCTAGAATAAAATGGGTTGAGACAACTGAAGGAACGCGATTGAATCGGATTTTTTAAAAGCTAATAAAAAATTACGCTTAAAAATTTCTTTACGATATATACCAAATAACTGAACTATATCTCTTTCTGTTTATCATGAGCTTGTTCTTCACTTGCTTATTTTGCGCATGCACATTTTTGACCGTACAATTACTTTTCCAACCAATCTGTTGTACTGTTAGGTGATAAGGGAAAAAATACTTCCAACCAAACTTTTTAAAATTATGCTATGATAATTAACATCAGATATTTTAAAACTTTTAACAATCATTCGCCATTAAATTTTATTATAAAAAATGTTTCTTCGTATGAAATTACTTTTTCCAAACTAAAACAAATTTTGCTACTCTTTTTACGTTGCTTTCTCTACTGTTCATTAAATTGCCAAATTAAATAAATTTTTGTCACCCTTTTTCTTTAAGCTTCCGTTTGCCAGGCTTTCTTATACACCACTAAAATGAAGACTTAATAATTATATATTTCTTACCTAAATGTTTTTGTAAATGCCACTGGCTACAATAAAAGTCGTTAACAACTGTCTGATATCTCTGTTTGAACTGCTTCCAAAGTAAAGGAACTAGCCGATGAACTAACCTTTAGATTTCAAGTTACATTTTAAACAATGTATTGCATTTAACGTCTTTACGAAATTATTTGAATTTATATATAAAATTTCATATTTATAATATAAAAATATTTAATATTTATAATATAAAAAAATCAAAAATATAGAACGATGCATTTAAAACCGATTGCATTACATTTTCTCGATATTTATTTATATGAATAATTTTAATGTTAAAATCAAAGTAAAAACCTTAATGTTAAATGAATATGAATGTTTACTGTTTCTGAAAAAATTCCAAGATTTTCTTTCTTTTTTTAGAAGAAGAAGAACATTGAAGACACTTATTTGTTGCTTTTAAAATAGTAAATTTTATTGTTTTAAGTATATTTTATAACGAATATCCTCTGCAATTTTAACCCAACTCTGCACGATTCTTTTATTATTCAACTCATTTTTGCAAATCAATATAAGGAAATCTAGAAAATTATTTAACATTTTTTGAATTTGCATTTTTAATTAAATTTAGTTAGTTAATTATTTCGTTAAAATATTTTTGGTAAAATAATTTAAACAAAAATTGTAAAACTGTAAATTAGCCTATGATTTAATCATTAAGTTGTTCAAAATTAATCTGGAAATAAAATGGAAGTGATGTAAATATGTATCACTTTGCAGAGTAGGGTTAATTAATGAAACGATGTCAATTGATGATTGCTTTAAACTGCATGCTAATTTTGAAATAATAATGATAATTATTTTTATTTGAGCTTAATTGATCAAATTTCTTGTTAAAAAATGGAGAATGATTAAAACGGTCAATGTTATAAATATCAATCCATATGAAAATAATATCCAGCGTAAACCCATCTTCATTTTCCATTCGCAGAAGCAACTCATATTCGTTGTTCTTTTTAACAGACCAAATCTTTATTTGAAATAGTGAAAAATGTTTAAGTTGATTGGCATCATTACATACCATCATGTAAAAAATAACAAATCCTCCTTCATTTTCTACTAAGAGAAAACTATGAGCCCAAATCTGTCTCAACGATCTTTTCGTTCATGGCATTCATAACTCAAAACATCACGAACGAGGAAAAAAGTAGTTCACTCACTGTGGACCGGCGCGAAGTAAAGTTCGAATGGAAAAAGGGGGGGGGGTGAAAATGTTCTGTCGGCGAACACTATCGATTCCCTTGGCTCTGAGCGGGCCGGGAGGGAGCACCGAGGGGGGCGCAAGAGAGGGAGGAGTCACTGGATACTGGGGAGGGGAGTGCAGACGGTAATCTGTGGCAGCCGGTTTGACAGTCGCGAAGACAGGCGTGGTGTTACGGTCCCGGCGGAGGGATACACGCCGGTGAACCACACAGGGGAGTGGTGGTTTAGAGGGAAAAGTCACGTGGTCTGCCTCCCCCCACCCTGTTCCACACACAACACATACCGCCTCTCCCATTCTCTGTCTTTTATACTTCCTTTTCTCAGTTCTCATCGAGCTTGAGCGCGCGACAGTCGCCTCTGTGAAAACTTCCTGCCTGCTTCTGCTAACTTTGGAACTGCCTTGCGGTCAACTTTACAACCACCTGCTACCGATTGCCGTAAAGTTCATCTGCCCCTACGGCGACGTCTGCAATCTTTTAGTTAGTTACTTCATTACGATCGAAATCGTTTGCGTTCTTAGAAGAGAAACAAAAAGTACGCACGTGTCTGTGTTTGTGGCTTTGAAATGTGAGAGACTTCGCACGTGATGGGCAAGAGAAAATTCTGACATAAGACAGTTTAATCTTTTTCTGCAAGCGTCTGATAGTTACCGGCCAACAAGACTTTCAAACCAGTGTTGGCAATGGTCTGTTGATGACGGCTTTCCAGTATCTGACCAAGGACTTTCCAAAGAAACCTCGGGATTTCTTTAGGTAACGACTGAATTATAGGGACATTGGAAACAAATCATGCATCTTCCTGCAGATTCAATGAGCGGGTCACCAGTGACAACCACGACCAGTCCAGACAGATCTCTGGCAAATGACTATGTGTATCCCCCAGAAAGACTGTTGAATGATGTATTAGCAGATCATCCAAATGACTTAGTAAAGACTGGAAGTCCGTGTTTTTTGTGTTCTCCCCTGCCCAACCACTGGCGGTCCAACAAGACTCTGCCGATTGCTTTCAAAGTGGTATGTTTGGCAGAAGTTTCTGACGGGACAGTGGTCACTATTAAAGCTGGCAACGACGAAAACTACAGTGCTGAACTGAGGAACGCGACGGCTGTGGTGAAAAACCAAGTGGCTAAGTTTAATGATCTCAGATTTGTCGGCAGGAGTGGTCGAGGTGAGTGTCAATATTTTATTCTGGTCTATTTTTAACAATCTAGTCCACAAATTGTGCTTATTATTTGAATGGGATAGTGAAATCCACTTTTTCAGTGAAAATATTGCTTTGCTTAATAATGTTATTACTAGGTGAAAATTGGAATTTATGTTTTGTTCATTTGAAGCAGATAAGAAAACTGCTCTAAATTTCATAAATAACGAATTTTCTTCAAAAAGGAAATCTTAATTACAAATAGAAAAACCAGTTTTTAATTTTAATAATCGCCCATTAATTTTACGAATCTAACTACAATCTATTAAATTTCACAATCTATTAAATCTACAAAAAAATGCAATTCAAAATTACAATCTATTAAATCTACTTTTCCAATGAAAATATTGTTTTAAAACAATTCTTATTTGTTAATAAAAAAAAAACATATTTTAATTTGAATAAACGTACACCAATTTACAAATCTATTAAAAAAACTAATATCTAAAAAACTTATCTTAAGTATCTTAAAAACACAATCTACAATCGATTAAATCTACTTTTCCAATCGAAATATTGCTTTTACCAAATAACATATGTTTTTAATGCGTAAATATGTGAATTTATATTTTGTTGATTTGAAGTAGATGATAAAACAGTTCTCAATATCATAAATCATTAATTTTCATTGAAAAATCTTAATTACAAATAAAAAAATCAGCATTTAATTTGATCTAGTGTTCATACATGATCTTAAACTGTGATTTAAACGAAGATTTCTTAAATTACGGGCCTTGATCCCAGTTGGGGTCATGTAGAGTATTTTTGGGGTCTCGCAAATATTTGCAACAAAAAAGTGTTCGGAATATCAATCCCAGTTTCAGATTCTTCAACAAAAAGCTTTTAAATAACAATTTTTCGACTGAGATTTTTTCATTTATCGTTAATAGGTTATTTATTTTTCAATTTTAGGGTCATAACAAATTCTTTTTTAATTAAAATGGAATCGGAAAATACTTTTTCTCTAGGTGCGATTGGAATAAATTTGAAGCCCTGATTTTAACTAAAGCAAAAACTGGAAGCAGAAAGCTCAGGTCGCTAATATATTAATTGGTATATTGTTGTTAGGTTAGTTTTAACCAATCGAAATGAATGTTTTATGGCAATAATTGGGTTAACAAAAGAGGTAATGACTAATTTGAATCTCTTGAAAGATTAACGCACATGGTGTCTTCAATGCAACAGAATATCTTGGCTGAGTTCCTAATATGCTTCATATTTGTAAGCATCATTTGATATTTTGCTTGCTTCGAATAAATTCGAAAAAGCGTAGAATCATTTTGTATATTGAATCTAATCTTAGTCTTGTCGCATGATTTATCTAGACTATTAATCATAGATGATTCTTGTAAAGCTTATAGTTAAAACTGTAAATTGTGCATTCATTTTCTAGCTTGAAATGTAAAGAAATTTCCGGCGTTGAATTTTTCGAAGTAATTTGTGAATAAGAACGATTGTAGATAAACTCGATCGCTTACAGTCGAAGCTTTATGAATTGCTTGATTACTTATAATCAAAATGTGACATAAATAATTTTACTAACAAACAAATTAGTAATTTAAATACTATTCAAATAGATTGTCTATATTAGACTATAACAAAGATGCAATTGATAGTTCGAATTCAATAAAATTCGAAATGAAAAACATGTATCTTTCCTTTCGAAAGCTAAGAATTTTACTACTTTTCTCAAAGTGTTCAGTTCCCTAGCTAGTGTTTTATTTCCCTACATAAAAAAAATGTCAAAAAGTTTTTAGAATAATGCGAGTAAGATTTTGAAAATTAAAGGGTGACAGATGTTTTAATTAGCCTTGAAGTACAGCTAATTTGAAATTTGCCTAAAACATTAAATTCTGTTCACTTTTTTCGCCGCAAAATCCTTTATAAGAAAGTCTTTGCACAAAATATTCTTAAACCAACAAGCATGTTCCATTTTATACATGCTATTTTATAAATATTTTTAAAAAAGATTATAGCTACTTCAACATTTTCGGAAAAGCTAGTCGAATTCGCTCATATTCAGGGGATTCAAAACTGAATCATTAAAAATTGAGATAATTTCATCGAATTTCTTCATTTCATTTCAATGAAGTTAATATTTGAAACTAAGGGATATTTATTCACATTTATTAAAAATAATTTCTATTTATTAAAAATATTATGCACCCTTGAAATAAGATTTTTGGTATTTTAAGTTGAATTAGTAATTGTAGGATATGTTAAAAATTCCGAATGACCCAAATCGAATGGAATGAAATGATATCCCATTCTCAAATTATATCTCTTACTAATCGATGCATTTAGAAAAGTTTTAAAATAAATTAATGAATTAATGGTCAGAGAGGTTGTTATTTCAGTAGAAAAAAAATTCCTTCGCGATTATAGTAACATTTAAAGTTTGTTATATTATTGTCTATGCTGTCGATGTAGGAATTATAAAATTAATTCTTCCAAGAGTTAAAAAATTTCTACTTTAGTTCTCCGCTTTCACGTCATTTTCTTTAATAATTAATTCAAAGCATATTGTCAGACTTCAATGAAGAGGTAATTTTATCATTTCGCCAATTCAAATGCAAATGCTTCGAAATTTTCTTCACTATTCAAATGCTAATATCTCCCCTCTACTAAACGCATAATGCTTTCACAAACAGTTTGTTTTACTCAAAATTTTTATTCATCATAATCAGCAACAATTACTTGTTCGCTTCAAACTAGTTATTACTACAATAAGTGACCTTAAAATTTTTGGATTCCTTAAGCGAAATTTGTCTAAACTTAAGATTTAAGTTAAATTATTATAAATAAAAAACCTCCGTTTATTGCCTGTTGACAATGATTGCTTTAGATTTTAGATAAATGAATCTCGTCATCAAAATATTATGATTAAGATTTAAAAGGCGTAATTTACTTCAATGTAATTTTGTCTTTATTACTAACTTCAGTTTCGAAAGAGAGTCGGTAAAAGTTTGATATATGTTTAAAGACATTTCTGTTTATTCAATTCGTAAATTAGCAAGTCAGACTATTTTTTTTAACGTTTCCATATTTTACTGCAAACTTGTCCTATAATTTTCGCAAAATGGCTTAGAAAGTTTTGTTGGATTGCAGTGAAAGCAAGTTTGAGGAAAGCGATTGATAATGAACTATGCAAGGTCCCTTAAACGTTTTTCTCAGCAACTTCAACTAGACACGAAAATGTATTCTCTACCTCAAAACATACGAATTGGGGGAAAAAAATAGACCAACAAAGCATTAATTGACGACAAACAGAAAGAAATTTAGAATTTTCGGAAAATTTTAATAAAATATTGCAAATAAAGATCGTTTGTAGAATAATGTTCGCGTTCTAAATTTTAAAGCTGATAAATACATGCTTGCCAATGTTTTTTAGTCCCCCCCAAAATAGGGTACGACGGTAATACACGACAATATTAGGGGTCGGAACCCATAGTTTAAGAAACCCTGAGCTATTTGTACAGAATTTTTCCTATTTAGTTAAATGGTAAATTACTTTTCATGAACTATAAAATCAAACTTTTTTAGAAAATGATAGAAAGAATACCAGCTAAGTAAGTTTCGAAGACATCGAAATTCACGATGGTTGAAAATCTTCCGCATGTTAAAATTTGATGCAGATTTTCATTATTTCGTTTTCTGTTCTCCTCGAATTTTTCTCGGCTATAGCAATGAAGTAAAATGTTTAGTTGAGTAGTTTAAATTTAAAATTGAACAAAGGGAACCTTTGTCTGGTAAACTTTACTTCTGGTAAACCTTACTAAAAGTGACAAAAATAATCTTCAAAACAGTTTTAAAAAGTTAAAATGGAGATTAAAAGTTTATTTTTTGAACTAGAAATTTTTATAGGTCTCGATTGAACCAAGAGCATCCAATGCCACCATCTAGAATAAATTTCAGGCATTTTTTTAATTGCAAATTTGCTGTTCAAAAATACTTTTAAAAAGGCCTTTGAAGCGTCATTTCTATTAGAAATACGCAGCTTTATCAATGTTGGCTGCTTACACAAATTTTTAACATCAAGTTTTATTAATAAAGCAATATCGTTGTGCAAAGTAAGTGTTTCGCACATAAAATTTTTTGAGCGTAACTGTATCTTTTTCTTAAAATTAAATCGATCTGAAAAGTGCTCTTTCCTCGATATTCATTAAATTTTCTTGATATTTTAGCTAAACTTGACCGATTTATAGTTTTAAAATAGAGCCAATCACTCATTTGAGTTCATAATATTTCAATCAAACTAAAAGCAATTACCTTAGTTGATTAACTCGGGAATTAGACGATGTTTGTTGATAAGAATTGATAAAATGGAAATATGTATAAAAAATTCTAATATAATTATAAGTTAAATCAATGAAAAAGATAGGCTATCACACTTATAGACTCTTAAGTCAGAATAAAGCTGTTGGTCTCGTTAAACAATATTCGACTTGAAGAAGTTCCCCAACGCCTTCTTTCAAACTCTTCTATATTCTTAAACAAAAGATAGTTAAAAAAGAATCATCTTGATGACCAAAAATATTTCGTTGAAACCTGTGAAAATGAAACATAATTCTTAACTGAAGGAATTTTCATTTATGATCAAATATTTATTAATTGTCTTCGAACAAAAACAGGCTATAGAATTTTTTTTTTTCTGCCTAGAAAGAAATTACGGTTGGGAAACTTAAAGATCATCTGTTCTTAAGCTTCGGAGGTACTTTTTTTTTAATGGAACGATTAAGTTTACCACCTGTACTGTATTTCAGCATAGCATGAAGAGTCGTGGAACTTTCTTTACCAAAAATAATATTGGACGTCTTCCACAGCACGAACATGTAAAACAGACACATACACTTGCATCACAAACTGTACATCACTCACTGACATCGAATTCAATGTTCCATAATAATTATTCTTCCCCGTTGCTAGGCAACGTTAGCAAAAGACAAATGTATCGTTGCTACTCTATTTTTATAACCTTTAGAAAAGAATTAACACCAAACGATTTTTTAAATTAATTTCTTTTACAGTTAAACGATATTTTAAAATTAATTTTATTTTATGACCAAACGATTTTTTATCTAATTAGTTTCTTTTCTTTAAATATTTTAATAATTCTACAAATATATATATTTTTTATTCGTTACGAATATTACACCCCATTCAATCAAGCTGAGTTTGAGTATCAAAGAAATCACATGAAATGTGTACAAGGATGTAGGGATGAGGTTGGCGAACATAGAAGATAATATCTTTTATAAAGCATACTTTTCTTGATTATTTTATATATATTTAAAGATGCATTGTCAGATATTTCTTGCATATCACAAGGCCATTTTCGTTTTAGTGTTTTGTGAATATCAATCAATCATTTACATTAATTTAATTCTTGTTTGTGACATCACCTAAAACAATATAGTACAATTTTGAGATTGTGAGGAATTTAATAACCAGTGCCTCCATCAGATTATTTCATAATTAAATAAACTTTAACTTAATCAAATCATTTAATTTCTTTTATCAATTAATCATATAAAATTATACTTTTGTTTACTTAATTTACTGCTTCAGCTATGTGATGGTGTGAGTATAGGTTTCCGATAATCTTTTCCGACGAAAAGGGTTGTTGATAAGAAAAGTTTAAAAAACCCTTATGACTGAATTGATAAATATCAAGTAATTAAAATTTCGTGGGTAGTAGTAGTATGTAGCACAAGGTTAAAATTATGCGGGAGATCAGCAAAACTATTGAAACGCTAAATGAAATATAATTCAACAAGAATTTCTTGTGTCCAGTCGTTGAATTTATCCAACAGAAACAGAATTTATCATGATTTCTTTAAACAGCGTGTTTCGGCCTAGAACAATTAATTGAGGGACGATAAGCAAATCATGAAAACTCGGGATTTTTTTTTCTTCTGTACTTGGAAGATGTGAGATTTTTTTCATTGCCAACAAATTAAAGTATAAAGCACGTTGAGTAGACTCTTTCCCGGTTTCGTGACTGTACAATAAGGTAAATGCAATAAATGTCCCGATTCTGTATATTCAGTGACAATATGTACTTATGAATACGGGAGACTACATCACCGATGAATGATGTAACGTGTTTTGACGCGTCCAAGGGCTATAGAAAGGTTTTAAAGAAATTAAACAGCTTTCGTTCTGTTTCAGCTCATATGAGAACCAATGAATAATGTTTAAATGCTATATGCAGATCGGATGTATCGGTTACTTGAACCTGTTCAGGACTATTTAGTTCTACGTAATGTTACAGCACATAGCTTTCTCCACTATCAACTTAAGGTGTTACTAAGAAGACAAGATACTTTTCATCTTATTGAATTTCATATTAGAAATTTTACTTCGAGGATACTAAAATTCGATTTAAATATGAAGCATGGTAATCTCCAATATTAAAAATTAATTGAAATTTAAATTTTAAAAATGTGTTTAGGAAGAAGTCCAAAAATAATTAAAAGAGAATAATTAAAAACAGTCTTATGAAGCCAGTTTCTTTTTTGTAGAATATTCAGAGTGGTCATAATTATTGGACCCATTTCAAAAATTAATAAAAAAAAACTAATAATGTTACAATTGCATTTTTTTAATGAGAGAGCAAATAAAGTTTTTTTTCCAGATGGGTGGCTCACCATTACGGCGTTCTAAATTTGCTACAGCGAGAGATTTCCGTACGCAATGGCTACCGATCAGCAGAAGCCGATGCGTGTTTCCTGGTTTCCTTATAGTTTTTCTAGAATATCTCGAAACCTATTCAGTTTTCGAATTACAATTTTTTTAACAAATTAAAGAGCGTAAAATTTCCTACAAATACTTGCTTTTATTTTTCTTTTAGCGTTGATAGTTTCTCAGATGATGGCTCTCAAAGATGGGATACGTCCAATAATTTACGACCAAATGTATAAAAGCAACAAATTTTTGACCACTATTAAAAGAAGTCAATAAGTAATTTTTCTTAGCTTGAATTTTAACATTTCTTAAATGGTATAGAAAAAAATATGTAAGGCTGCATCCATTAAAATTTGCAAAAAATTAATAAAACATTATTTATGTTTCTATTATTTTTATCGAATATTCGACTTCTCTAAATTAATTTCAAAACTTTTATAAAACATGCGAAATATTTACGTATGACTGAAAATTGAATATTTAATTCTGAAGAAGCGTAAAGAATACGCGAAGACCAAGTTCGTACTTATAAAAAAGGCACTGAAAATTAATCGAAAAATCCTTTCAAGTTCATTTTATTTAAATGAAATATTTCCTGATTAAATCTGTAACTTTCGTTAATATTGTCATACCAATACATTGGAAAGAGCAAGGGAAAGAAATGTTTGTAATTTATGAATCTTAAAAGAAAAAGATTGTAGTGCAGACTTCAAAATTAAGTTATTCGAGATGATTTTGCATTTCAATTCAAACTTTTCTCTCGCGTCTATAACCCTGGCCGGTAATCTTTCCTGACTTTCCCCCCTTAAATACAACGGCAGCAAAACGAATTCAATTTCGTTCTTTAGTATTGCCTCAAACTTATTCATTCCTTTCTTAATTTAAAATAAAGTCTGCGTACAAAAAACTAATAGAATCAATGATTCTACCTCATGATATGAGATAGACAAAAAACTCATAGGCAGAAAAAAAAATCCCTATTCAGTACAATCTTACTAACAGACCAAAAAAGAAAGTAATGTTATTAAATATCTAATTTGTAGATAAAATAGAGGAATGGGGAAGAACATCAACTGAAGGGAAAAGTCTTTCATACGATGCCAGATATTAATTGCATTAAACTTTCCATTATTAATGTTCTAACTGAAGCGCACTGATCCAGAAATAAGGTGATTTTTGTTTCTTTAGTTTCTTTTCCTCATTTGTTCTTTTTCTTCATTTTGTTCTTCTAGAATGCAAAGAAATAACCGTTCTGCTTAAGAATTCTGCAGCAACATAAGTAAAATGGAACGGGTGGAATAGAACAATAAGAGGTTTTTCAGTCCAGTATATATCCGTGGGCAGGGATTCAAATAAATACAGAGACGCGATCAACCGAATTTTAGATACAAATTCAATTACATGCAAAAGCCAGCGATGCCCAATGCCTTTCCCACTGCCCCAAGGGATTGCCGGTAAACGTTGTCGCGTAATTGAATTATAATTCTGTGCCGTTTACACGGGAGCAGCAGTCGTGCTGCTCAACTCAGCTCTGCGGAATACGCAGCGTCCTCCAGTGTTTAGCTTAAAAATCAGCGGAGCTTTCCTCTTGCTGCAGAACAAAAGTGAATTAGCATGACGAGGGGAGGTTTCTTTTTTGCCTTGTTCCCCTTTTTTTTCCTTGCCTTCCTTTCATTTACTTTATCTTGCGTCTCTCTTTTTGTGAAAAGAAAGTTTGCTTTTTGTATTTGAATGGTTGTTTTCGTTTTCCGTTTTCTTATCCTAGTCTTATTGAGACGCAAAGTGTGGTTGATAAAGCAGAATTGCCCAACTCTTCCCTTCTCTTCCCCAACTCCTCTGCCCTTTTCTGTGAATGGCGAAAAGCGAACAGATTTTATTTGGGCGCGCGACTTTGGACGAAGTTTTCGACTGAGTTATTCGAATTAGAGAATGAACCATTTTCTTTGCCTGCTGGAAACCTTTTTTCTATTCCTGTTTTTTTTTTTTTTTTTTTTCAGTGGCGAAATGTTAAATGAATCCAATCGATGTCTCCTTCTTTACAAATAGAGTGATAGAAAGATGCAAAGCTTACTTGACAAGACTGAGAAAAATCGCAATTAATTTTGATAACATTTTTTAAATTCTTTTCTATCTGACTTTAAATGAAAGCTTTTCTAGATTAAATTACTTTGTTTTTTTAAAGGATACAGCAAAATTAGAAGAATTCATAGTTGTGAAAGTTAATCTAAATTTAATTTTTTGGAAAACATTATTCATCCCTCAAATTTCAAAAAGACATAATGTAAATTACAAGTCTTGTTGGAAAAAAAAAATTCGGATCCAAGAAAAATATGTAAAAACTGTCCTTCTTTCATGATTTAGATTTCAGATTCACGAAATTGGCACTTTTGTGCCTTTTGAGTGAAGTGATAATTGGTGACAACTCAAGTTGACAGTATGTACAATGCTATGAGTGACCAAATTACCTGCCTATGACGTAATACTCGATTCTTTGACTAAAATGCCATACAGAAAGCTCTTAAAATAAAACAACTTTCACTTTAAAGAAAAGTGTTTACACAAATATCGATTACTGACGTTTGAATTTTATTCAAATATGCCAGATACTTTAAAATAAATTATTATAATACGCAATACTTTTTAACTGATTGTAATAATCTTCCACGAGCCTCTCCCACCGTTAACCTTTTATAAGGCCGCACCAACTTCATCAATTTTTAAATGCATTTTTCAAGGTTGTCATAAGTTCTCGCCAAATTTTTCGATCAAACACAAACCTATCCTATCCTATGATGTTTCAATTCCTTTTCTCAAATCATAGCGAAGCGTCTGGACTTGATCATTAATCATTAATTATCAAAATTAATTTCTTTTCTTAAATGAATCTCAATCCCAAACCCATTTTACTATAACACTACTAGAAAAAACGACCCTTTAAAGGGTTAACCTAAGTTGTTACTGATCATAGAGTAACTTTTTAACTGATTGTAATAATCTTCCACGCGCCTCCCCCACCCACTGTTAACCTTTTAGAAGGTCGCACCAACGTCATCAATTTTTAAATGCATTTTTCAAGGTCGTCATAAGTTCTCGCCAAATTTTTCGATCAAACACAAACCTATCCTATCCTATGATGTTCCAATTTCTTTTCTCAAACCATAGCGAAGTGTCTGGACTTGATCATTAATTATTAATTAGCAAAATTAATTTCTTTTCTTAAATGAATCTCAATCCCAAACCCATTTTACTAAACACTACTAGAAAAAATGGCTAGAATGGCTAAGTTGTTACTGATCATAGAGATTTTCATTTAGGCACGGAACTGGTATATCAAATCCGTTCCTGATAAGGCTTGCTGAGCATAGACTACTTGGCTTATTTGTTCAGCTATGTAGCCTAACGAGGAGGAGGGCAGAACTGCCAGAGTTCCAGTGAAATCTTATGCACCACAGGGTGGAATTATTCGCTTTGACTTTCTTTTCTTCGTTTCTCTCTTCTTTGGACATTTATACGTCACTGAATCCTTGTTAAATGTTAAAGGAGGCGTCTGTCCGCCCCTTTCAAGGCAGGGAGGCCGAACACTTGCCAATCAATTGTGTATTGTTGCTTTCTCAAGCTTCTCAACACCTGATAATTCTTTCCCTTTCCTGGTACCTGCGGGGATGGGTCACTGGTTTCAGAAAGGGACATACCCAGGACCAGGGGAATAGAAGTGCTGGTCCATACGTTTGAAGTTTTAGAATTGCCGAAAAGAGGGAAGGAAACCAATTTTGACGTCACTACGCTGACAGGAAGCTTGTGGGGTCAGAGAGCGTCCACTGGGGATTCTTTAATTCTAAGCTATTTTTTTCCTGTGCTGTTCTGTGTTACTTGTTATTTTGGTGAAATATTAAGAAAATCTTTCATCTCTTGTAAGTATGTCTACTTGTGCTGTCGCTACTTGCTCAAATTATTACAGGAAAACGAAAGACAAAGGTGTAATATATGGTATGTTTTCAGTATGTCCGAATCTGAATAAAATTTGGGTCTCGAAATGTAAAAGGTAATATCATATAAATGTAAAATACTGCCTGCCCTGCCGACTCAGTCGCCATGCCCCTGGTGAGGATGCACGAAAAGAGGGGTTCGGTTGATTACAGAAAAATTGGTTACTAGCAGTCAATCTCTTTTTTAAAAAATTTAACACTTAATTTAGCTTTGATCTTAGTGTGTCCCACTGTCTTTTAGACGAGAATCTGAATTACCTAGGTATTATCATACTTATATATTAAAACAAAATATTTTAGGTATTTATGTAGTGTTTTTCAAAGAGTAGGCACTGCACAAAACAGTACTGCTGAATTGCGAGTTCAGTTTTCTGGATTTAATTATTATATTATTCCCGAAGTTGTAATGCTGAATTATGTAATATTGAGAATGCATTTTCAAACATCCGATTTCTTTACGTTAAAAATAGTTCTGTTTAAAAGTTTTCATATGCTAGTTTTCTATTTTTTAACTTTTTATTTTTTCCAGATTTATTTTTTATGAGATATTTCTTCTCTAAAATGTGTTTATCTTTGTTGTGATTTATTAAAATTATCTATAAATGACGCAAGAGTTAAGTAAATGAGTAAGAGACGAAATGCAAGTTGGAAAACAAAAATTAGCAAAAGCACTTTCCTTAACACTCCAAAGTAACGCAAAGCAATTTTCAAGAGAACTTTTGGTTAATATCCACCTATAACTTACTCACACGTTTTAAATGAAATCCCTCTCCAAAATAGAATAAGAATACATGCCCTGATTTTCCCTAACTTCGTATCACTTGTTAATTTGACTTTGTTTTCCTAAATACCCTAAGACCCCCCCCCCCCCCAAAAAAAGTTAGCCACTAATTCAAAAGGAAGATATTGAACAGTTTTTCATGTTATATTGGAATAATAGGTGAGGTTTTCAATTAGGTGACTCAATTTCCTTAACACGCAGAGTAAGTCAACCAATTTTCGCTTTGCTAATACCTTCCTAACACTTTCAAATAAAGACCTCCTCCAAAACTGAATAAAACCTATGTTCTGATTTTCTCTAACCAACCTCATTCCGCTGGTTTATTTGGCTCTGTTTTCATACATATCATGAGAAATTTTCGCCAAAACGTTCGCCACTAATTCACAAGGAGGATATTGAACAGTTTTTCATCCAAATCGAACAGTCCCGTCTCTTTTAATTAGGTGATTCAGTTTTCTTAACACGCAAAATAATGCAACGCAATTTTTGCCTAATACCCACCTAATACTTGTTTCAGATAAAAAGACCCTCTCCAAAACTGAAAAAAGTCGATGCTTTGATTTTCACAAACCTCATTCCACTTATATATATATATATATATATTTGGTCTTATTTTCCTAAATACTCTTAAGAAATTTTCGCCACTAATTCAAGAGGACGATATTGAACAGTTTTTCATCCAAATCAAACAGTCCTGTCTCTTTATTAGGTGATTCAGTTTTCTTAACACGCAAAATAATGCAACGCAGTTTTTGGCTAATACCCACTAAAACTTGTTTCAGATAAAAAGACCCTTTCCAAAACCGAAAAAAAGTGATGTCTTGATTTTCACAAATCTCATTCCACTTATTTATTTGGTCTCATTTTCCTAAATACCCAAAGAAATTTTCGCCAAAAAGTTCGCCACTAATTCAAGAGGACGATATTGAACAGTTTTTCATCCAAGTCAAACAGTTCCCACGTCTCGGAAAAATTGTCTCTTTTTCCTTCTCCGACGGCGTCGGAAGAGCAAATGGGATATGATTTACTCCGGCGGAGAGTGGAAGTCGTCTATTGAACTTTTGGGGTTAGGCTGGGAAAATACCAATATCGCATAACGGCGATTGGTCTCGGCCTCGATGGGAAAGTGAATGTGTATACATTGCTTTTTGGAACAGTTGGTTGCGGTGGCGGAGGAATTTCGTGCCCTTCTTCCGGTCTCTGGGCTGGGAGACAATGTCGTTTCGACCTTCCATCAGCTGATTGCCTTCCTAAATAAGGAAGGTTTTTCATTCACGTGCGTGCGTTGTCTTTTTTTTTTCATCTCTTCTGATTTAAAGGTCAAGAGCTTTAAGCTGACTGCATTGATTCCCCTCATGTTGAGGAAGTTCAAGGATCCTTTCTTAGAGCACCAGAAGTCTGGTATTTTTATAAATTTTTCTCCATTATAATGCAATTCTATGCATTATTAGCAATGTATTTCAATAAAAAAACAAATTTTAACCCCTTGACACACGATTTTATTTAACCTCTTAATTAGATGCCGCCACCCATTTTTATTATTTCAATATATTTAAGATAGTAAAGGATACTTGAGACATTTAAGCGTGTCCAGGTCATTTTTGTATTTAAAACTAATTGTTACGTTAACTTAAATATGGGTTTAAATAACAAAAATTCTGGAATTCGATGCTCGAGTCGGAGACGTCGTATTTTAAGGGGTTAATAGAGTGATAAAATAGATAAAGTAAACAGATTTGCCCCCTATTTGGTAGCAGTAATACAGGGTGTCCTCAAATTGTCGGGGTTTTCTTACCTCATAACTTTGGATTAAAGAATATGACGATAAATATTATTAAATATTCATAAGGTAAAATTCATAAAGTTTTTAACAATATCAACAATACGGGTTTAAATAAGAAAAATTCTGGAATTCGATGCTCGAGTCGGAGACGTCATTGTGTGTTAAGGGGTAAAACAGATAAAGTAAACAGATTTACCCCCGATTTGGTAACAGTAATGCAGGGTGTCCACGAATTATCGGGGTTTTCTTACCTCACAACTTTTGATTAAAGAAAATGACGATAAATATTATCAAATATTCATAAAGTAAAACTCATAAAGTTTTTTGACAATATCAACAAAGTTAAGTGGCAGTTGGCAGTTTTCGCGGTGTGTGATCCATCAGCACTGGGTTAGAAATGGAGTTCAGTCTCGAGGTGTTACACACATACCACAAAATGCGACCATATTGATGCCACCATAATAAAGAACTTTTTGAGTTGTACTTTCTTTATGAATATGCAATATAATATTTATCGCCATGTTCTTTAATCAAAATTTATGAGGTAAGGAAACCTCGACAATAATTTATGGACACTCTGTATTACTTTAAATGACCAATAAAAGAAATTCGCCGTCGAAACTTGAGTGACACGGATAAACTTTTATGGGAATTGAATTCCAGTTTTCACTAATTATTTTTCGTTAAAAATTAAACTGTGTCTCACATCTTGATCATTATTAAATATTCTCGAGGTTTTGGATATTTGAGTGATGAATTTTAACTGGAGTGCTAAATGAAATGTTAAATGTATGATGAAATAAAACGAAGCGTTAGTGGGCCATGACCGAATAAGACTCTTGCCCCGTGCTACAAACCAATCTACACATTTTCAGTAATTAATAATAACTATTATAAAGCAAGGATTTTTAAAATTTTTGAGGAAATTCATTTTGCGACGAAAATGAAAGGAAAAGAAAGAGTGACGACGTAAAATAAAATTTAAAATAGAAGGATTTTTTTTATTTATATAATGATAATTAAACATGATTTCCATTTGATGCAATCGCACATATTTCGTTGAGTAATTTTTGTTTCATAAATTTCAATGTAATATTTTCTATAAAGTTGAATTTCTTAAGTTTTTTGCTTACAACTATTAAACAATCTGATTAAAAAAAATGGCCAAATTCTTAGGATCCCAAGACCTAATACTCGGCAAATATTTTTTAAGAACAACTGCCTTAAGCTAACGATTTTTTTTTTGATACTGAACATAATATTCTCTGAACATAATAGTCAAAAGTGTGTATTATTTAAAAAGCCATATCAGAGCTTTATTATGAGCCTTTTTGCATAGTATTGACATGTTTCCTTTTTTTTTTCACTTATATGCTATGCTATTAACACTGTTCTGGCACTCCGGCAAAGGAAGTGTTATTTTTTAGCTTCCAGGCTGTTAGTTCCCTGAATGGCTATCTTCCATCCCTCACACTTCCTGCCTTATTCTGGCGTCTACAGGTGCAGTTGTATTTTTTAGTGGGTGTGGAGCATAATTACGTGGGGTTATGGTCTGCTGTTTCTTCCCCCGATGCTTTTGTTCACTCCGACCCTGGCACTCCCCTTGCCCGGCAAAGTGGTTTCTGGGTGCTTTTCGGCATTGGCACTATGCAGCTTGAGGCTACGCTCAATTCTCGGAGTCCAGTCTACCCACAGACATACTGTCACCAACAGTGTCTTCCTTTTGTGTGCAAACCTAACCTCAAGTCCAGGGTAGATTAGATTGAGAGAAGTCACCTGCTGGCTGACCACTATTATGTTGTCCATCATGTCAAACCGTGAAAAGTCAGCTATTGGCGGATAATGAAGTCGCGGCCCATTTGATGCCTTTGTGCTTTCAAAGGAAATCGATCGCCACCGAATTTTCGGTGACAATCGGTACTTTTTGACTCGGACAAAAGTCGTTGTTGGGACAGTGATAAGATGCGGAGTCGGATCGTGAGAATGAAGACGTGGGAAGATTGTAAAATATTCTTAGGCTCCACTTCTACGTAGTGATGCCGACTTCTTTCTTTACATCTTTGTCGCTCTTCTTTAAGGAACCACAATTGGAAACCAGACAATTCTACTAAAGACAGCTAGTATTCAAATAAGCAAAAGATCGTAAAAGGAAAGTAAGTTAGTGCAAAGTTATTTAGGCAGTTATTAGTCCAATAAACAGGAATAAACAACCATGGACATTCGCAGTTAAATTCAAATAATAACAATACAGGGGTGAAAACAGCAAAGATACAAAAAAGAGGAAAAAATTCATGACAGGAGCTGCATTTTTACGTGAATAGCGACATACATTAAGGAAGAGATAAGTAAACACTTATTAATGAATAATTTACTCATCACAAAAAAATTATGAAGCAAATATGGTCTTGCTTACAGCCATGTATGAATTTTTTCAATTACAAATACTAATTTTTAACATTATAAAATCAATGTTTTTTTTACTCACTTTCTTAAAATAGATACAATTAATAAATAATGTTTTATAATAGCAATAATTTTTACAAAATACATATAATAAACCTAAAATATATAAATCAGATTTTGCTTTATAAAAGAAAAAGGCACAAAAGAGTCCTGCATAAATATCAGTTTACAAATAATACAAAATATACAAAACAGCTGAAATTCGCGGATCCGCGGAGGATTTTCACCCCTGAGAATAACTAGAGTGTTAAATATTGGTGTGGCTTACACTGAAGGAGGAATCTAGCAAACAGAAGTATATATTCTGAAAACAATTAGCGAAAAAAGTTGCTAAACTACAGGTATAATTTAAAATACATCTTAAAATTCAAACGAAAAATTAATAATAAAAGTAATACCTGAAAAATCTTTTCGTTAAAAACAGTAAACAGATTAAAAGTTAATAATCTTTTAATACCAATATCCTAAGTTTATTTTATTTGGATCGCCAATAATTAGTCTCATATTCGCAGTATTTCTTTAGTATGTAGTATAATATCTTGGAGCAACTTCAAAAATAATATCTTTACATGTCTAAATTTGTTTTACCTGCATTAGTAAGGAAAGTGATAGTTTCACTGATACACAAGATGAGATATATTGTAATCTTATGATAAATAGTAACCAACTATTCATCATAACATTTAAATATAAAGATCTTTATTATGAAACATTCATCATATGCCAACGGTTCATAACTCTTGACATTATGTCTGTGATACAGTGTGTTCATAAATTATTGAACCCATTTCAAAAATTAATAATAATAAAAAATTAACAAGGCTACAACTGCATTTTTCCTTTAAATGAGAGAGCAAATCATTTTTCCTGATAGATGGCGTACCATTACGACGTTCTAAATTTGCTACAGCGAGTGATTTCCATACGCAATGGCTACCGATCAGCAGATGCCAATGCCCGTTTTCTGGTTTCCTGTTTTAGCTTTTCTTTAATTTCTGGAAAAGTTTTCGAGTTACAATTGATTCAACAAATTAAAGAGCGTAAAATTCTCTACAAATATATGCTTTTGTTTTTCTTCTAGCTTTCATTGTTTCGCAGATAATGGCTCTCAAAAATGGGAGATGTCTAATAATTCACTACCACCTAGACTACCATAACGGCGCGTTACCTACCTGAAAAAGAAAAAAATAACTTTTTAAAATGCGCTCTCGTTTTTTTTTTTTTAAATCCGTATTTTTAACATTATGAGGGTTTTTTGTTAATTTTTGCAATGGGTCCAATAATTTATGACTACCCTTTATATTGCTATGCCAGGAATAAATTGGTCTTTTCTTTTTCAGGCAAGAGCTTCACACTCACCATTTCTGTGAGCACGTCACCTCCTCAAGTGGTTACCTACAACAAAGCCATCAAAGTCACCGTGGATGGCCCTCGGGAACCTCGAAGTAAGTAAACGATTATTATCTCATTCAATTCGTCTACTAGTTTTGCTTATTTTTTAAACACTAGATCTACGGTTGTTGATTATTTACCTTTCCTTCACTATGACTATCATATCAACTGGTGGCTTTATTATGTAAAAAAATTAATCTGATTTAAATAAATCGTTTATTATGGAAAAACTTTATTAAAAATAATCTTGTTATATAAACATTGTTTTTGACAGGGACGAAATTTTTCCGCTTTTTGGTGGATTTCCGCTTTTTTGTTATTTTGGAGAAATTCCGATTTTTTTCCCCCTCAGAAATTTGCTTTTTCTTCCGAAAATTCCGCTTTTACACAAAGAAAAAGAAATCATCCGTTTTCGAAAGAAAATTCTGGGAAAATATGCTCGACCGTGTGGCTTAACTCCACTGGCTAGGAAACTAGTTGATTCATCTTCTACTGACGAATCAACATTATATCAGCAAACTCTACAAGGATGAACATTCCAACATTCAGTGCCATTCAAAGTATTAAGTACCACCTTTTTGCAGAAAACAAAACCTCTGTGGCATATTTTGCAAAAAAAAAAAAAAAAAAAAAAAAAAAAAAAAAATTTTTTTTTGAACTTGTTTATCTTTTAATGTGATTGATTTAATAATAATTTAATATTCTTTTCTTATTTATATGCTTAATTATAAATAATTTTGTTATTAATTATTATAGTGTAATATTTCCATCATGCTGCATGTTCTGATGTTTTATTTCTTTCGAGTATAAATTATGGTACAATTTTTTTGCTCTCGTACGATTTCAGTCTTTTTCCTTTTTAGCCAATCTCATCCCTGTTTTGAGACACGTTTTCCGCGGACTGCTCATTGTATTTAGTACTAATGCTTTTACACCTTACAACGGCATTCTAGCAACATCATCGAAATAATAAATTTTGCATGCAACTAATTAAATTAAATTGACAAGATTGAACATGAAAACATATCATCAGTTGTTTTCAGGATTTTTATCAGAAATTTCTTTATGAAAGACACAAATTTCATGTATTTAAAATAACTAACTATAAAATCATTTAATAAGCCAACTTGATTCATAACAGTAAATAGGTATACCATATTAGAAAATACGAAATTAAAGAGTGGGTGGAAGGATGAATTCATGTTTATATGTATTTCATTAAGTAATTAAAAACAAACATAAATGTTTTTAAAATAGTTTTTCTGTTTTCTGTATAGCAATAAAATTTCGAAGGAGTCAAATTGACTCACTCCGTAAATTTAATGCATATGCAACTGTAGTGGGCGTTTGTACTTTTGATTATTCAACTGTAGCGTTGTCTTTCTTTTCTTTTTACCGAATATTACTAATTTGAATCAAAATTTCCCCCCATCAAACATTTGAGGATGTTAATGATCTTCCTTATGAGTTTGTTTTCGAAAAAGAAAGGGAAAAAAATAACGATTTTTTTTTTGTATGCAGGAGTTTTAAAGGTAATTAGCCCGTTAGAAATAGACTTCATTAACTATTAAATCGATATTGGGAAAAATATCCAGACAATTCTTACGGCATTTACTTTTGAAATCTCATTAGAATACTTAAGCTGGTTTTTTAGTATATAATTTTACTTACACAAGAATGACTTCGATTTTTATATTGAAAAGAACGTTGAAAGACACAACTATGTTCTTCCTACGCCGTTAACTGTTATGGGTATGCGTTTAAATTCTTTTTTGCCTAAGAATATTTTATTTTTCGATATCCATATTTAGAATTTTCGAGAGGTTTTAAAATTTGTCTTGTTTGTGGTACAAAATAGTCATATCTAGCTTTTGCCCAAATTAATTCCATCAAACTATAAACTTAGAAAAACTTATTGGGTTATTGACGGAATCTAACAAAGATAATTTTTTTATACGTGTAGTTCAGAAAAATTATTGAATATCTGTTGTGATTTTAAAGCAGTAACAATACTCTCCAATTCTCATTATTTCAAAGCAATCGTGTGTGATTACACTGAAGTGATTTAATGCTCAATAGCTCTTGCAGGGATCGATCCAGATTTTTTTAGGGGCCCATTTTTGTAAAAATAAAAATATTTTTTGTGAAAAATTTTTTTTATCATGTAAAACCTCCAATTTTAGCTAGTCATATTTCTATATTTTGCGTTTAATATCAAAAGGGATCATTTTTATAAAATAAAATTTTGTAAAAGGGCCGTTTTCACGAATTTAAATTTAGTGACGGGGCCGTTTTTATGAAGTGGAATTTTGGGAAGGGGCCGCAAAACGGCCCCAATTTTCGCCTGGATCGACCCATGTCTTATGACGATGACCCAACCTTCAGAGAAATAATATAGCGATTTTTGTAAAGTCCGCCAGTATTTAGGATTGAAAGATTGGTCGTTGTTTAATGAAAGCCTGTAACATCCGTTAAATATATTATTTCCAATAATAATTTAATAAAAAGTGTTTATAAAACAATTTTATTAGTGTACTAAACAGCAGAAAATTTTGATTATCTTTATTATCTTGAGAATTATTGTTCCTCGGAATTTACTACCAGGTGGATATACTGATGCGAATTCAAAATTTAATTTAATTAATGATTAATTGATAATTAAGGTATGAAAATATTCAAATGGTGTATAGTCGTTGAGAACCCACAAGTATGGAGGGGGTGAAGGAAGTGAGTAAAAAATCAATTATAAATATTCCATCTTTCCAAACATGAAACAAGTTGGCTTAAATGAAAGTGTTTTAAAAGATGTAAACACTGAAATATCATAAAATGATTCAACCCTTCAAAATCCGCTCCGATTCGAGACATACCAACACTCAAAACCCAGTCCGCGTTCTCTGCAACTTTTAACACCACCTTTTCTGCGTGCTGAATAGGATGTTTTTCTTTTTTTACGGATGAAAAGTTCAATTTTTATTTCGAGAGGAGGAAGAGGAGGTAAACCATACTCCGAACCACATTCTTAGTCGAAGCAGCAGAGCGTATTGTCCTAAATGAGGTAGAAAATAATTTCGCACCCACCGACGAGGAAGGGAAGGAGATGGCGAAAAAAGCAGCAAACCCTCTTCCAGATTCACTGTTTTCCTTCAGTCCACGCGGGCAATGATTGAGAAATCTCTGGTATAATCAAGACCGTATCGCATTTCGCAGCCACACCGTACGGCACTTAACCATCATTAAATACTCATCTGCTAGGACCATCCTACCGTGTAGTCGAAAACTTGTCAGATGTCACCAAAAAACGCAAGCATATAAAGAAATGAAAAAAATAATGACCTGAAAAAAAAATGGCGCAGCAAGGGAAAAAATAGACTTGCACTGACTTTGCTCGCTGACGTTTTTGCCAACACAGATGTGCGCTGAAAAAATCACGGCAAATAAAAACTAGCGTGTAATGCCCTCACACGCCGTTGCACGTGATCGTTTCGGTGCCCAAAGTACATCGATTCGGTGATTACCTTGCAAAAACGAGCCGTGTGTCATGTACATACACTGTACGTTGGACCCTTTCTATAATTTTAGCTACTTTTCATGTGCATGGTCCATTAAAGCGCAATTTGTTCAATTCACCCTGCAAGGAAAGCATTCAACATCCGGTCCATTTGTGACTGAAACGACAAAGGCCCTTTTCTTTCTGTTTTGTATCAACCTAACATATTGGGAAGGTAAAATCGGGTCAATGTATAATGTCACTGTAGTCTATTTTTGCACTCTTTGTTTCGTTTTAATGCAATTTTTGTTTGGTTCATTTACTTGTCAACTTTTACATTATATTCCAGATAGTCTACTCAAACGGGTTGTTCCAAAATCGAATATCAGTGGTGTTTTTGGTTTCGGTTTCCCACAGGGTTGGTGGACTGCTGGGAAAGAACAGATGTGTGAGCGTTTATTTTTTAAAAATCATAATGAAACATTGTTCACTATGTTTAGAAATGGCAATCGTGTTTACCAGTTTGGTGGATAAGCGCAATGATTTCTTTCGGGAGCTATTTTTCTGTTCTGAATTACCATTCGTTTATAACAAGATTTCTGAAATTATGCGTCCCCAAATCGTATCGCACACTTAAATTTTGAGGTCGCGGAAACATTGAAAGCAATAGCTTCTGTTATATCTTTCAATATTAGAAAGCAAAGGTAATTCCGAAAGTCTTGTAGATAATTTTTAAATTTTTGCAAATCAGTCTATATAATTACATTTTTTTATTTTTGTTTATAATGAATTAGTGGCCCTTTTTCCTGTTTCATTTTCTTATCTGTACTTAGAGTCGGTGAAAGATTGTCCGTCGATCGCGAAATATTTTGTAGATGGAAAGGGGTCACATACAGAAAAAAGTTAAAACTCCTGAATCAAAACAACATTATAATTGGATGGTAAAGTCTATTTGATATACACAGTCAAGGGCTCAAATGAGTACTTGTAATCAGAGAATTTTCACTTTCATAACTTGGCTATTGTTTCAAAATGCATGGCACCTCAATTCAGCATGCCTTAAATTTTTAGTTTGTGTCTGTGCATTTTTCATTTGTATAAAATAGATTTAATATTGAATAACATTTGAGATTTTAAAGTTAACTCTTTGGAAATTCATATCAGCAAATATTCGCCAACGTTTGCTACCCGTTTTGGTCGACTGTCGCAAATATGTATTACGTATTTATGGGTTGTAAGCGATTAGGCACGTAAGGCCACAGCATAATATGCAACCAGAGTAGGTATGTTGAATGCCAGAAGAGATTCGACGACGCATTTTATTTAGAGTCGGACGTTGAAGACAATGTGGTATCGTATTGTTAAATTGATATGCAGGGTGTTTCAGAACTTACGAGGCAAACTGGATTTGGGTTCAAGTAGTTTGGTAGAGTGCACTACAACAACGATTTTTGTGTTTATATAGGAATGTATGGGGCGCAACTGAACCGTTGAAGCACAAACACAAGAAACAGACATTGAACAGATACACAAATTGCTTACTAGCAGCTTTGCTGACAAGTGTTTTAGCCAACAGTACTTAGAATAATTAAATAATTTTACAAAAGCGTCGATGGTGTACGTGGTGTAGATTTTTGAACGGACTCCGTAGCAGCCTTCGTAGCTCAAATATTCGTTGCGACCACACGTTTGCGAGAAATATTGACATCTTTGAAACTGGCCAATCATTCCACCGACTCTGCAAGCGTGTGTTACTGTTGGTAAACGAAATTTTTAGGAATTATTGTAAGCATAGTTGAAGCATTTCTCCAGCGATTCGGTACCTCTGTTTCTCTACTTGTGTTTTTTTCGTCGTCCAAGACCATCGATTGATACAATACTCTTTATGGAATGATCTAATCATTATTATGAGATCGTCTTTTTGGAACGAACTATACTGTATCTAACTTGGAATTGGGGGATAACAGCCTTTGTTGCTTCAAACCCCATAACTCTTTAATTCAAAATCAAAGCAATTCTCACACTACGTTGAAGATGAATATTTTATCTTTTCTTTCATGTTTATCTTTTATGTTTCACTGGCTCCCATACATTACTATACAAAATATGGTTGTTGAAGTATGCTCTATCACTCCTTAACCCTTTATCAGTGTAATTTTCTGTACTGTCTAATTAGATTACCTTTCTGTTTTGGGAATAAGTTGTATGGATTCGACCAAAAGCCCTTAAAACACTTGGGATGTTAACCGCTTAACTTAACAGCCCGAGAATACTCGTGCATCGAATTATCAAAATTTTAGTCTTATAAACTAAAATTGAATCATTAATTAGCTTTATAATTTGACACAAAAAAATATGTCGGATCCATAAACATCTTAAGTATCCTATGCCTTCTTAGATGAATGAGAACGACAGCCCCTTTCCAAAACAGGAGGGGGTCATCTTATTAGATAGCAAAGAAAACTATTCAGTTAAGTGGTTAATGAAGTGTATGGATTGAATGATAACGTCTATGAGTGACTTAATTTTAGATTATAATATTAAAAATGCATAATTCAATGCACGACATGAGATCGGACTACTCTGTTAAGGGATTAAAATTGGTCCCATGAATTCTGTATGCATTGCTAGAACTGGACTCCTACTGCCAAAAGGTCTAAAATGCATCGCTGTTTACGGTTTTATTCAGTTTACGCTTCGTCCAAGAAACTGCTGGGAGGCTGTCTGCGGGAGTGATTGGTTGGTAGGTCCATTCCGTGGCCCCCCAATTTACCTGTTCGCGTCCAGGCGTGGTTGGCGATCGTCCGCAGAAGAACATTCTTCACAGTTAGCTAATAATTAGCGGTTTGGCGCTCGCCCGGCGCTCGGGAGTCCCTCCGCTCTCTGTTTATTTGGGCTTTGATGTCAATAATTAGTGCAAAGGGTCCTAATTCGGAGGCGGGGTTTCAGGTCCTATGATTTGATGTTTGATAAACGGTTGCCGCGCAGAGAATGCTGCTTTTAATTAGCTCGCCATTTGTTAAGGATTTCACTGAAAGGGTTACCGGGGGAGACTGCGCTGCGGGACTCATAATCAAAGCGCTTTTGAGGTCCACTGTAAGGGGGGTTGTGCTGCTCGGACGAGGGTTTTTTGTTTCTAGATGGCGGTCATTTTGGAAGACTGCCAATATATGGTTAGAATTCGTGATACGTACAGCAGAAGAAGGTTACTTTATTTAATGTGATGTTTTTTCATCGTTCAGTTACCGTAGAGGGCGGTCATTTTG
>BGPR01001706.1:59079-74762 GCA_013235015.1 Araneus ventricosus
TGTCAGTAAACATCCAGTTATCCTTCACACAACCTCATTAGACATAAAGACAACAGAATATATCATCTGCAATTTTCTTGAACAGGGCCGCGATAAATCTTAATCTGCAGGAGGTCCACCGAGTAATTTAATATCCATCCATAATGGCCCCCACCTCACCTCCGATTCAGTTTGCGGAGTGGAGCGGGGACAACTCCATTCCATTCCGATTGTTTGCGTCTCATTTCGGAAAGCAGAAATGAAATAAAATTCTCCCCCGTCCTGATTAGCGGTTTTAAATGATTTAAATATTCACCATGCATATTGTTTACACAGTGAATGCATCATTCATTCCGGCCCGCACTCAAAGCTATATTCCTATTGATCTGCGGTGATGCATTGAATGGGGTGAGGGGTCTTCACAGATGAATGAAACTTGGAGAGGGGGTAGATTCAATAGAAGATGAGTCATCTTTGGAGAGAGAGAGGGGGGGGAGGGCGGTGCTTTTGGTGGCTTTAAAAGAGGGGTGGGTGCCGCTGTGGGCTGGCCGGAACACTATTATCCTTCCAGGAGATAGGGGGACGAATAGAAATTGATTTGGGGCATAATGAAATATATCCTTTTTTGATACGCACTCGGTAGTTGTGTGAGTGAATAAATGTTAGCAAATTCTGACTATTCCGGTTAATGAAACTCCTTGGTTGAATGTGAAATTCTTTTTCCTTATTTTTTCTGCCTCAGCCTATTTCTTATCGAAAGATGTTGTAAAACAGAAAATGGAACACTTCTTTCATAGATGTTTTGTGATATATATATATATATCAAAATAAACAAGAAACATAAGACAAAAACTCAAAAACAACCAAGACACAATGACAAAAAACAGACAAAAACCATAATAAATTGAAAAATATCATAGCGAGCCGCTCGTCAGGAAGAGAAGCTCGCTTATGATATTAATATGTGCTTTTTTTCTGCTAACGATAAACGAAACCCGTTAAAATATGCCGCCATCCCTTCAAAAAGCACAAGACAATTAAAAATGGAAAAAATCTGGAATAAAAGACAAATACATTGAAGACGATTAAAAAAAAATCGAAAGCAAAAAATCCGAATACAAAAAACCTAGAATAAAATAAAATAGTAGTATTCACAAAAGCGAAAAAGGCTTACCACCGCCAGGAATAAGCAAG
This sequence comes from Araneus ventricosus, assembly GCA_013235015.1. Lineage (NCBI taxonomy): Eukaryota > Metazoa > Arthropoda > Arachnida > Araneae > Araneidae > Araneus > Araneus ventricosus. The sequence continues at coordinate 60,253 of BGPR01001706.1, forward strand.
CATGTCTGTGAGAAGCACGAGGAAATGGACGCCAAACCAGTTATATATATATGCTTGCATCGGTTAAGTGACTGTTACTAAGCTGTATATACAGCTGTTAATCAACAGCATACACTTTTTTTGCTCTAAATTACAAATTTAAATCGAAAAGATATTGAAGAAGTCGTCATTTCTATAATGAGCGAAATGCACTATTTCATTTTTCATGCATCAATGTATTTTTGTACGGAACAGAAGGGTACTATATCGCAAACACAAATCACATGGGCATTGTTGACATTTTGATAACAATCTTTTGCGAAACAAATGAAATGCCCATGTGATTTGTCTTCTATAACAACGGGATATAATAGAAGACGAATCACATGGGCATTGTTGGCATTTTGATAACAAACGTATTTTCCGTAGTATTCTACGGACTTTATCAAAATTTTCCCAAAACTATGGGTAAGATTAAAATTTCTACGGAAACTAGTTTTTCCCCCTTGTGCGCTGTCGTTTTAGTTGTATTCCTTGATGACATGATGATCCAGACTTTTTTTTTCCTACATTTCATTTTTTTGAAAAATATATATAGTTATTTCAGATAAGATATTTTTCTTCAAAATAGAAATTTTTTGAGTATTTAAAATATGCTGAAAAATATAAATGATGATAAATTCAGAATTTTGACACAATTCTGTTTCCGTGTGTGTGCGCGCGCTCGCGTCTGCCACCCTCGTAGACCTTCTGCTACGGACAGCCACCTTCTGTATGTTGGCATTTATGTAATGTGTATTTATAATATTTTAAACCATTAAAACTCAAATAACATTTTCATCATATACACCTGTTAAACCCTCATTTAAAATTAAATATAATAAACAATATAACCTAATATTATTCACACAATGAAATACAGGAAGCTAATAAGATTAAAACTATTACTATGAAAAAGCCAATCCAGATATGGAATTCCAACAATCAAATGCCAATCGACCCGAGGAATCGTTTATGTCACATTATTTCGAAATTTATAGGCACCAACCTTCTGTGAGGGCCAATTGTTGGAAAAAGACAACAAATATAGGAGTAAATCTCCAAAATTTGTGACCCTGAATTTATATATATATATATATATATAAATTCAGGGTCATTACGATTTTGGAGACTATCATGATAGCTATTGTAGACTTTCATTCTAAGTCAATGATCATGTCAGTTTAGAGAGATTCTGGCAGAATTATGGTGCATGATTGTATCAATGAATAAAAGCTTTTATAACTGAAAAGTTATATCTACTGCATATAAAATTTTAATTTCAATTAGACTAAAATTTTCTTGAACTATTAAGTTTCATTTGTTGAAATATTAAGCATGTAGTTCATTCCTGTTCCCTGATTGGGAATTAATTGTGTATTTTTGAGTTTCATTTTTTGAAATGTTAAACACGCAGTTCAATCATTTTGCCTGATTGGGAATTAATTGTGTATTTTTGAGTTTCATTTGTTGAAATGTTAAGCATGTAGTTCATTCCTGTTCCCTGATTGGGAATTAATTGTGTATTTTTGACTTTCATTTTTTTGAAATGCTAAGCACACAGTTAGTTCATTCATATTGCCTGACTGGGAATTAACTGTGTATTTTTGAGTTTCATTTGTTGAAATGTTAAGCATGTAGTTCATTCCTGTTCCCTGATTGGGAATTAATTGTGTATATTTGAGTTTCATTTTTTGAAATGTTAAACATGCAGTTCAATCATTTTGCCTGATTGGGAATTAATTGTGTATTTATAGATTTTCTAACCATGTGGCCTTCTTGTCTTCCTCCAGGGCAGCAGCAGCAACTGAGGGCGTATGCCTCGCATTTTGGCCATCACCCACCTTACCTAGACCCCAGGTACCGCGACTTCAGGGACTGGGACACGCTTCGCAGGAAGACCGAACACTGGGCCCTCGACATCCCCAGGAGGCTGGGACACCACCAAGGTGAGAGAAGTATACAAAATTATTTTTATTAAACTCTGGCCAATAGTCTCTTTGCTGTCGAACTGTTTAAACCTCTATCACTCGCAATATTTAATAGACACGCAAGAGATCTGCATCTATTAGCTGCTTTTAACTTATTACAACTTCGATTTTTCTTACAAAATACTCATTTACACTCTCAGTAGGACAAATTAATATAGTTGTAGAGGAAAAATAATGAAAGCCGGATGATTGTATCATAGAATATTATTTTGTATCTGCGAGATACATTGCGACCATTTAATAATGAAAATGACCGCGAAACAAATGAGTCATTGATATTAAAATGCTAGAAGTTTAAAAAAAAAACTGATTGATTTTTTTAAATCGATGTTTAAACTTTTTTTTTTAACCGGTGGATTTTATATACCCATATTGTGACCTTACTTGACTCTTGTCGTTTTTCTCATTACACAAATACCCCCTTTAGAATGTCAAAACAATATAAACGTAATTTTTAAAAAATGACTCATGTGGTTTTTGGAATTAACTATTCGACTGTGATGTGCAAAAATGTTTTGATTTTCAAGCTAGAGATAAGTAACGGATGAGTAAGTTTCGTGTGTTCCCGGTTCAAATTCCACCACCACATCCTCTCGAATGATTAGAATCTTTGATTTATTACACACGTTATTTTGGAGGTTGCTGCAATGCCTTTTTGTCAATTCACAAACTGACAAATTTAATAATAAATTGGTTAAACTTCATTAGAAATTTTAGTCAAGAAATATTTTATTGAATTTAAAGAACGATCGTTTTCAGACATATTTTAAATCCGATTTGCTGACAAAGCAGGTGCTGTTTTCTTGTTATTTTGATTGTAGGAATGCCAAAAATGTAAATTCTAGTACTTTAGTGATGGTGATTATTAACAATTGCTTAGGGATTCTAGTAGTTTAGGTGATGGATTAGAAAGTGAAATCCACTCTGACAAAATAATGATGTTCCATATTGTAATGTATTAGAAATTAATCAACCGTACTACTTGAGTGTACTTTTTTTGCATACGTACACGTGACACCTTTGTCATCCAAACATACATTTAAAAACTAAATTATCTTAGGGCAAGGCTCCTTAAAATTTTTTTACTCCCATTATCTTTGCACATTTATATAAAAAGGAAGTAAAATAAAGAAATAAAACACTGACAATAAATAATGCTAATTTAATGTGATATTGTGATTGTTTCGACGACATAATTTAAATTAAGATCATCGCCAACTATACTGATTGTATTTGCTCACTACTCTTATAAAATTCTGACAGAAATGCTGTCACCAACTTTTAAATACTTGTTAGTAAGTGAATTCCATTTGAAAAAACGAACGACGTATAACAAGTATTTTAATTTTTTCATCAATAGACAGTAACTGAACTTATTTAAAACCAGCCCACCCAACCCAACACGAATTCCCGGATTTATCTCGGCATTTAATTATAAAACCAAACTCTGGTTTGCAGCTATTCGACCCGCGGATCCCGTATCCCCGGATTCAGCCCATTAGCTTCAGTAACGAGTGATCCTCAACCAAATCAAGCGTTCTCTCATTTCTTATTAATATAACGATCGAACCCAGCTCCAGAGTTATTAGATGCGATTCCCCGAACGGGGTGCTTTGCGGCGATGAAAATGCCCCGGCCATGATGTGCCTTATAAATATACTACACACAGACAAACATATTTAATTCGGGCACTGCAGGGTAGCTTTTTTTATTTGCCCTTTTTACTTAAGCAAGCCATTATTTTTTATTACTTTTTTCTGCATCTTCTCCGTTCTTTTGCCTTCAATTATTCTGGCCTTCTAAAAAGTGATCACTGAAGGATCAATTGCACATTAAAGCCGTGCCCACGAAAATGGAGAAAAAGGGGTAAAGGGGAAATTGCGGGAGTGAGCCAGCAGTAAAAGGGAATAATAGCAATGAAAAGTTTTATTTATATTTAAGAAACTTTTTTTTTCCCCTACTCTTTCCATTGGTGAGTTTTTAGTTGCTTGTTTTTTTTGCTGGTTTTCTCCCTTTTTTCCTGGTCGTGGTAGGGCGTAATATGTGTATTATGGTAACGAGCATCGAATTATATTCAGAGCAGAAATTTAATCAGGCTTTTATTTAAGAAGGATTGATTCTTTTTTTATGAAGGGATTGTTCTTGGTTGGGACAAAGATTTGCTTCGGTGCTTTTAAGTTAAGTCACCTGTGTCTTTAGTTTTGACAGCTCTGGAGGTATAAAATTTGTACTTAGGAAATATCTATTTAATTGATTGCAATTGATGGCAGTAAAGATTGCCATATTTCAATGTGAATAAGTGTTATTGTAAAACTATCCAGAAAAATCGTTTATCAATTTTCAGACTGAATTTCGGATTAATCTGGGAAATTTAAAATAATTAACAAGAGTTTTTTTTTTTTTTACTTTGGTCCTAAATACAGGGTTCGTACTCCTCCTGAAATTCCTGAAAAACTCCTGAATTTTGCTTTTTTTCCCTAAGGGCCCTGAAAACTCCTGAAAATTGTTTTTTTTTATCCTGATATTTGTCTCTTGAAAAATTACAATCGAAGATCAAACGATAAAATTATGATAAAGCATAAAAATATGAAGTTTCCGTTCTTCCTGATTGATAGAAAGTCGCTGGAATCCGGAATTCTTACTTCTGATCTTACCTAGCGCCGAAAGAGTCTACCGCATGTTCCGAGTCACCGCAACGGGAAAGCTGGGAGAATTGATATTTAATATACTTTTCTGCCAATTTTATAAAAATTGTCCACACTAACCCCTTCTCCCCTACAATTGATTTTTTTTCCCATGTTATCTCCTGAATTTTCTGTACTATACTCCTGAAAAAATCCTTAGAAACTCCTGAATTTTGCTATCATACATACAGTGTGAACCCTGTAACTAACACTTCATAGATCTTGCGCAATGTTTTACTTTGAAGGTACCAGTTTTTATTCTAGACCCTCTGCTTTATAACCTGTTTCGTCCAGTATTTCGTTATTTATGAAATTCATCAAGTAAAATTCGATAATTTCGTGATTATATACAAGTTCATAACACCCCTGAAATGTCTATTGGAAGTAAACATAATGTCTAGTTCGTGGAGTTGCATTGCATTTAAGTAGTGTAATCTGAACAGCAGTGAAAACTGAATGATTTGCAAGATATGACAATAATTCTAGCCTTTATTTCAATTATCTACTTATTTAATCTGTAATTCATATTAAGATTCTGATTTTGCTCACTGGCTCGAAATTAAATATTTTGAAAAAAATTGGACAAATATGACGGGTTTTCATTGACGTCTAGAATGATGCATTGTTCCCATTTTAAAACATCCATTTTCGTAGCTCCAGCTCAGTTGTTGCAAAACAATGTACATTGTTCTATATTTATTTGGCTCGGTTTATCAGATTAGTGTATGTTTTGAAGCTATATGAAAGCTTTGGGACTTGGTCATTTTGACCAGTGGCCAGATGCAAGATGAGGACACAGCCACAATTCCATACATCCACGTCACCTCAACGGAGTGACAACTGAGTCGTGGCCATTTTCAGACATTAACATTGACGTCACTGTATACCCTTGAGCTCGGTGTATACAGTGTTAATGTCTGAACGGCAGATCTTGAATTGAATCAGAAATCGAATTATCTATCGCAAATTAACACTTAATGGCCGAAAGGCTCCAATACGGGGACACAACACTTATGCCATAGAAAACGAAAGGCCTCGCTGCGGGGACATGAAAACAATTTAGTTTTAATTTCATTTATTTATCATCCCTGCAGTTTTCTTTATCAAATATTACAACTTATTACATCATTGGTTTGTTGATCATATCATACTTTCAAAAATTATAAAAATTAATTGCATTTATAAACTTATAAATCAACCAAATATATTGAATTTATATCTAAATAACCAGTTTAAATGTTTAGTTTAAATTTTCATCCTTTTAAACGTTTTAGAATTTCACCTACTTTTCCGTAGTCTTATGGGTGAGTATTACAAAAAATGCTCTCGGCCGTTAAATTATACTCCGGTCTTTTGCTAGTTATCTACTTTAAAAATGTATGAAGCATTTAACTAATTTCTTGTTTGTATTTTTTAAAATCGTTGACCGGTTCGTGTGAAGCTCACGTTGCCTGGTGTAAATAATACAGAAGATGGATAGTTTCAATATTTTACCCCTTAAAATCTTTATATAATAAAATCTTGAAAATACATATTAATGACACAGGAGGAAAAATATTGAATGTTCACAAAGTATTGAGGAAAAAAAAATCGCCTGGAACTTAAATGCTGATTGATTCTAAAAACATCTTGAAGCAAATTTCTTCTTCATTGATGACTCTCCCTCCTATCGAAAAGATCTGCATACAACGTTTCATTTTCTTCAGCATCGCATAAAACGGTGCTGCCTTTATTGATTCTCGACCCACACTGCGAGGTTATTAACTTGCATCGAAAAGCATTTCCTGGGGAAAGAAAATAATACGGGCGGTAAAAATTATTCCCGAAACTCGTAAAAGTCGTGCCGCCACCCCTGGCCTCGAGTCCGGCTGATGTACCTGCGCTATCGGCCCTGCCATCCGAACGGATACAGAATAAAGAAAAGGAAAGGGAAGGCCAGAATGAAGGAAAGAAGGAACGTTTTCCCAGATAAATGGTGAATGTAATGAAGAAGAGGACAAAGTGTCTGGAAACAAATGGCCTGTAACGTAGGATGCCAATTACACCTTTATGGCATACCAACCAGGGGGCGATACTCAGCCAGAAGAATTCTTGTTGCCGATTCACGACAGAGTTTCCTTTTCTGCCCGTTTTTGTTTAGACGGAAAAGGGAAAGAAAAAAGAGGAGAAATGGGAGGAGGAAGCAAAGAAAGGAAGGAGGAAAAAAAGAGAAGAAATGGTAACATAAAAGTGCAAGGAAAATGGGAAGGTTTCGCGGTCGTAAGAAGTGGATATTTATCACGGGACGGTTAACCACAAAGTAGAATTCTCCGGCGTCGGCGTAAATGCAAGTCTAAGGAGGAATATTGGCAAAACAATCATCTTTCACGCGTCTTCTCTCTTTCTGCTGTTCTTCCTTTCGCTTTAGATTCGTTCTGTTTCTTCAATTTGAAGCTTTTTGTGTCTCCTCCCTCCCCAGTCTTTTCCGTTTAGTTTCCTATTTCCTCTCCGAATAGCCCATTTTTCGGTGAATCGGAATTTGCTCGGGACATTTTAATTTTTATTTTACTCTCCTGGTTTTGAGTTATTTCCAAGTTTTTAGTTTTCATGATGGCGATAAACGTCCAACTGAAAACTGATGTCCTATTTTTGTATTTTAAGATAGCATTATATTTTGAATGAGTCGATATCCATTTCACTTTAGTACAATTTTTTAATTGATTTTTGTCTACCATTCTCTAAGCTAGCTGGAATGGTGCACAATGAGCTTTGAATACTTGAGTTTCTTCAGTTGTTGAAAATATTGATGTATCACCTTGTTCATATTAAATTACATAATCATCATTATTTAATCATTGCAAAAAATATGGATAGGCTAATGACAGTAAAAAGTTCAGTATAAGATCTAATCCACGCACCAAACTAAACTATGTCTTTTTAGCTTGTTTATGAAACATTAAATTGATAATTTAGATTTTTTCTAAATTATTATAGACTTCTAAAACTCAACTCGTATACATTTTTGGTGTCCAAAACTGATCACAACACATGTATATATGTAGAAAAAGAAATTGAATATAATTGTGTTAATAAATAAAATATATTGATAAGATTTAGTAAAATTTTTAAAGTTTCACTTCATAGTTCCCTTTAATCGTATAATTCATTCTGTAATATGATTATTACTATATTAATTGATGCTTATTATATAAATTTTAATTCATTGTCTCTTTTTTTAATTTTAGAATCCCTATACTTCGGCGATGGACACTGGAGTCACCCTTATTCGTCGTACTTTGCATCTGCTTCGGGATTGCAAGGACCAGGCATTCCTCCTTATCAGCTGGATGTAACGCTGACAGTCTCTCCATCTTCTCAGGATTCCTGTTCTTCGTTACCCCTAACAGGTAGAGTGGAATGTCTTCCATTGTCCATCACTTTTCAGTCATTGATTATATCGTGGAAGATTCCTTGATTATTTTCAAGTCAAATAATTTTCTATTCTTTCATTCTCAGGTCTAGGAGACCCCGGTACAGGAGTTACAAGTACAAGTTCCTCATTTCCAGCTCTAGCCGACTCTTCTGGATCTTTAGCCTTGAAGACAGACCCTCTCCTAGTTTCGAGGTACAACAACGCAATGGCGGCTGTGGCGGCCAATCCAGAGCTTCGCCTAACAGATCGTCTGACAGAGCTACGCCAGGGTCTCTCCAGCACACCTCAGCAGCCCAACACGACAGTGTCACTTCTGCCGGGCACTAACACTACGCCCCCTTACCTGTCGGTTAGTCATCCAACTAGCTATGGACTACTATCACATGCCTACTACAACACCAGTGGTTGTGCAGCTCCAGGTGTTACTGGCATGTATATGAATCCACCAGTGGTTCATCCATCTATGTTATACCCACAGTTGTACAACAGTGTTGCGCATAACCAACTACACCCTTCGATTCATCTGCTTGGGGGAGCTGCTGCCAGCAGTTCTGAAATCTTGAGGTCTGCAGACTCATTGAGAAGTGAAGACGAAACTTTGCAATCCAGTTCCAATCCTGCTTCCAGAGTCAGCTCCACAGGTAGTGCCACGAGTATCAATGGAGGATCTGTGTCTTCTGTAACTAATCCTATAGAGAACTCGCAAGCAGAGTCACCGAGAGTTTCTGTACCAACCTCTGGTACGACCACATCGAACGGTACTGAACTGTTTGGTACTTCATCGAACGGTCACTCAGACACTGGTCTGTGGAGGCCTTATTAATGGATGTAAGGTTCCCTCAAGGACACGTCTTGACTACGAACTTCTTTTCGTTCTTTGAAAACAATCTCGAAAAGACTGCAATGAAACACGTTACTCTCGCTCCAGACTTTCGGTACGGCCTAAAGAAACAATACAAAATTTGGTTGAAAGCTTGTTGGATTATAAAGCAAACTGGCTGTTGCTTAATAATGATTTGCTAATTATTGCATTCGGAGGGTCATGATTCATTTCAAATAGTGCAATAGAATTCAAATAAATTACCATGTATTAAAGTGTTTCACAGCAGTTAGGCTATTCTATTTCGTGAAACGAAATAAAGTTTGATTTTATTTTGTCATGTTCATTATGTATCGTAACATTTTGTCATATTCATAAAAAGACATTTTCTGTTGTTACAGTCAGAAGATTTTCATTTGATTTTATCATACTTGTGTTATTTCATTTCATTTTGTTGTATTCATGTGTCCAAAAACTTCTGAGAGCTCAAATTAGCTTTATCTTTTGCCTAGACTGAAATGTAAGGTCGCTAATTCACATCTGAGGAACTTTATTTGAAAACACTTTAACTTCATGCGTTTGGTGCAAATCTAAACGCATTGGAGACTAGCTTTTCGAGATTGTGTTTGAAGATAGAACAAAACTACTAGAACTGTTGCCTCTTAAGGCTGAACTAGAAAAATAATGAGCTTTTTTTCAATGTGAAAGATTTCATGTTGCTTGTAAATACTGTCTACCTATTGATCAGGTTGTTTCATTTTGCTGTAATTAAATGGTGTAATGAATGAGTTCATTTGATGTGTGATAAAATACGCCAAAGATGGTGTGTGAAGCTACTGCTTCCTTACTTAGAGTATTAAAGTGAATAGATTTATAAGGTACAAAATTTCAGCCAAGACTTTAGTCACATAGAGGTAGAGGAACGTCTGAATTGCATTACCATCAACTCCAGAATGAACGCATAGGTGCTTAAAATGCTTTAACATTGGACGTTTTCCTCCTAAAAACCTATTAAGATACAGAAGCCGCCTCTTAACATGAACACATTGGAGCAACAATAAACAATTAATAAAAATATTAATTATAAGAATCCCTTTATTTTGGAATGTTATTAAATTCGAAAAAATAAATAATTAATTAAACGTAAATTTTAGAAAAGAGAGGGTACTGAATTCGTTACCTCGAGTTTCTTTCAATCAAATGGTTTGAATTCATTGTTCATAGATGAGATATAGATTTCCGGTAATCAGCAAAACTGCATTTTGTCAAGATTTTTGGCAGCGGGTTTCTGGTAAATGACTTGAGTATCTGAAATATTTTTTGCCATTTCTACCTTCTTTTCCTCCACCCTTCTTTTTTGTGTGATTAGGTACTGTAATTCCACGCTAAAAATCTTTTTCACTATATAAAGAGATCTTCAAACGCTTTTACAAAATCCTTCCCTCATCTATGGAATCTTAAAACCTCTTGTTCAGAAATTGGATTCCACATTACTAACACATGTAATGAGTAATTATATCTTTTCCTCGTGTTCCAAACATCAGTGTGCTTCCCTCTTATGGAAAAACCACCTGATAGTTCTGTAACCATTAGACAAATAACAAAAAATGTGATTATATCCAGTGACGGCTACTGTATTTTATATATATTTCATATGAGAAAGTGATTTTTTTTATGAATTATTGATTTTTAAAAAAAAGGAATTACAATGTGTTCTGGTACTGAAATTTGTGATTGTGAGCACTTAAAAGTTTTATTGAATCAAAAATTTATTGGCATTGAGAGTTTTTATGATTTGCTACGAATCTGAAAAATGTCTTATACTTCCTTTGTCAGCATAATGATGTTTTGATATTGAAATTACATCTCTTGCTTTCGTCTGTTCAGCGGTTAAAGAAACTGATTTGTATGATACGAAATGGAAGAGAAAAATTCTTGGTTAAACTACGAGTGCCAACTTTCAGTATTTTGTAAAAATATATAAATATATATAATGTAAATGAAAATAAATATTTCAAAGTACTGCTAAGTAATAGTGTGCTCATTTTATTTCTATTTATTTCAACACTCCAATTTTTTCAGTGGAAAAAGCACATAAAATAAATGTGTTTTTCAAACTATCAAAAATGTTAGCTAAATTATAGCCGATAACTGCACGGAAGTATTGTTACTGAAATTAATTATTGTGTGAAGAGTTGATCATTTGGTAACTATGCGAGGTCATAGATAATCCTGGTAGAGGTGGTAAACAATATGGATGTAATTTATTATATTGTGATCTAATGTATTCAGAATGGAAATTTAGGATGTTGAACACCCCCCACGCTGGAATCAGTATTTTAGAAAATCCTATCTGTGGAATCGAAGAAAAAGTTATAACTTGTGTTAATATATCATTTTATTTTTCATTTCAGGGTTTTTTTCTCAAATTGTGCTATTTGGTGCTTTGATATTCTGTGTTGTGGTGTAGAATTTGGAGAGTCGGGTTTAGGCCATCTGACGACTCTTGAATGGTGTGATGATGCGTCGTCAATAACTCACCGCATTATTTTAACTCGTTCGCGGACAGTAGAAAGAAAAGACAATGAAAAAATTAGCCATTACTTTAAAAGTGCAAAATGATTTCAAACAATTAAGACTATTTAGAATTTAATGCATGGATAATGTAGCTTAAGAATTTGAACATTCATGTCACACATAACATTCATGTCATTTTACATCAGAAGGAAAATAAATGCTATATCATGCAAGTCCACGAATATGTGAATCCAATAACCGTAAAAAGAATTGTAAACTTGGGAGTAATTGGGAATAGTAGTTTCGCAGGTAAGAGAGAGTAGCTTTAACCCTTTGCACTCTTAAGTCGAGTCAGACTCGGCATTCTGAATAATGCATCTTTTTACACATTCTTGTTGGATAGCGCTTATTATAAAATCCATGTGATAACAAAAACACACAGATTTCTTTCCGCCCCCTAAAGCGCTAAATCAAGTAAAGCTGCAAGTTAAAGTTACACTTACAATTATGCATCTTTTTATCTCCCGGAGTACAAAGGGTTAATATTAGTTATCTTGCTTCAAACATCTACTTCTCAAACAAAATTTTAGTTTCAAATGTAATATAAAGAAATTGTGTATAGTGTCTTCCAAAAAATGAAATCGAATAAAATTAATAGAATCATTTAGCATAAAGTCAGTCACCTGAGAAACGTAATGTCATCTGACGGCACATCGTCTTATGCTGTGATGTTAAGACTTTATTTCTCCAGGAAGATGTGCATTGGATTCTAAAATTAACCTTTGCAGTCGATGCCGCCACAGTGGCGGAATTCACAAGTCCTCGTAGAAGTTGGATTTTTCTTTTAGACCCACTTCATTTTATTTCAGACCCACAACGACCAGCTCACCCGTTTGGGTAGGCAGGTCGGTGTGGGTATAAAGCAGAAAACCCCCGACTTCTACGACGACTTGCGAATGCCGCCACTGTGGCGGCATCGACCACAAAGGGTTAAATCATCGCAGCGCTTCCGATGTGTATCGCGTGATCATTAATTAATTCATTGCATAAACTTACAATATCGATGAAGCAAAAACTGGACGTCTATTGGTATGAAAAAAACCAAATTCCGTTGAATTTTTGCAACGATATACATTTAAGGGTTAAAATGCTAGCGAAATCGGTTTTATTTTCACTTCAGTATCGTGTTCTGGGTTATAAATTATACAGCCTATATAAAATAGTGTACGTGTAAGTTTATGAGAATCTTGCGTTAGAAATCTGTTAGGAACAGGTAACTTGACTTATAATCTTATTAGAAAAAGTCTGCTGCTAGACGATAAGTTATGTCCAGAAACTTCCTGGTCCTTGTGTGGAAACTTCGATGAATGATACAACAATCCAATAACATCAAGGTTGACGAAAGAATACGTTAAAAATTATTTATTGGGACGAACACACTTTAAGAATATATTTACAGTTACAACACTTTCACCTCACGGAGTGGGGTCCGGAGTCCAACTTGCCCCGTTTGCCCCAGACTGGATGATGGTCATATAGAAAAGGCAAGTATATATACTCTGCTAGCATTTATATCTACATATCAGCTGCGGTTATCGTATCGACAAAGTCATACGATTCCGATTAAATAGGTGTGAATTTAGATGTCGAGTAAAGTGATTATCTCAAAGCAATAACGCAAAACATCGAGGAGAGAATGCTTCGAATCTTATAGTACAAAGTATGAGAGACAATATGAGTTTAAAAATTAATACGAATTATTTAATAACTTAAATGCCGAATTACCTAACAAAAGCAATCCAGATTTCACCTTGGATTATATATTAGATTTCGAAATCAAAATTTTAAAAGATACGCAAATTTTGTAGCGTTGCTAAACGGAATGAATTACATTATCCTTGAGATAATGCATGTTAATAATAAATTATATTTTAAATACTGGCCTCTTTATAAAAGATCTTGAAAATAATATGGTTTATGCAGTATATTTTTTAAGATTCTGAGAATCAAGAGAGAAAATCGAACTAATGTTCACTTTTGCTTTGTTTTATATGTCAAATTTATTGGTAAAATGTTTCAATTTATGTAAATATTTTCATCACTGTGAATTCTCCAATGAATTTTGAAAAACAAATTCCAAATTTCCTCGACGAATGAGCAGGTATTACCTCTTTTCCTTGTATAAAAATTCTGAATTTATGAAAAATACATCTTTACATCTCAGGGGTATACGTTCCAATCACCCCCCTTCGCATCTACGCAAATAACCAAATGAAATTTAATATTATTACTTAGTATTCGATGAATCAAGAATTCGTTATTTACAAATAACACTGAGAACAAATTCTATCAATATTATAGCAGTTTATAATTCCGAAATTACGCCAATCTTCACCGGAAATAACAATGGGTATTATCGTGTTCATATGCAGACGGGTAGGAAGATGGCCTTCCTGTAGATGGATTTCGTCCCAAATTCGACACATATCTACAACGCGCCAGGGATGCACGTTTTTCTCGGGACTCATGGTCTCAGGGGTCCTCCATCTCCGAAAAATTACCATTTGGCCTAACTAGAATTTTGATATAACCCTAAATATTAGTTTACTGAATGGAAATTTTGCTCTGCAAGGGAATGGTTTATTAATTCAGGTAAGATATCGCACTCAGCATTCTTTCAACAGTCATCCATTCATATGTCTCATTCATACAATTAAGTTAAACGAAATAAGATAAATTACCAAGTAGGCGGACCTCTAAATTATACTTACCTGATTTTTGCCAACGGTGTACCGTCGGTGGTGGTTGTCTCGCTTCGGGGCAAATTAGACATATCTACAATGTTGGAGTAAAGTTCAAAGAGAAATGAGACATATCCACAATGTTGGAGTAAAGCTCAAAGAGAAATGAGACACATCTACAAAGTTGGAGTAAAGCTCAAAGAAAAATGAGACATATCTACAAGGTTGGAGCAAAGCTTAAAGAGAAATGAGACACATCTGCAAAGTTGGAGCAAAGCTTAAAGAGAAATGAGACATATCTACAATGTTGGAGTAAAGCTCAAAGAG
>BGPR01001706.1:74772-102921 GCA_013235015.1 Araneus ventricosus
TTGGAGTAAAGCTCAAAGAGAAATGAGACATATCTACAATGTTGGAGCAAAGCTTAAAGAGAAATGAAACATATCTACAATGTTGGAGTAAAGATCATAATACAGTAGACTCTTACATTGCGCTTCAGTATAACGTGAATTCGGATAACGCGACGAAAAAATTGTGACTCGTTCTCATACAGCGCGATCAACAGACTCTTATTCCGCGTAAGATAAATTTAAAATTTTCATAGTTTTTTTTGTTTAGAACAGCAAATGTATACACTTAACTGGTGTTTATATAACTGAAGTTGGCAGCTTAATCCTTGTAGTGTCGAACGACAATATATCGTCGTTCGCAACACTCGCGAAAAGTGCCAACGACGATATATCGTTCCGTATGCGATTGCGCCTTACTATTCGCACCGCGAGAAAACTCTATCTCAATATAATTTTATAAAACGTTATTAATGATTTTATTAATATATTCGATTTATTAATAATATTCGATTAATATTATAAGTTAATATTAAATTAATATTATAAGTTAATATTAAATTAATATTATAAGTTAATATTAAATTAATATTATAAGTCAATATTCTATTAATATTCGAAGTTATTTTTCTATTAATATTCTAAGTTAATATTCTATTAAAATTCGAAGTTAATATTCTATTAATATTCGAAGTTAATATTCTATTAATATTCGAAGTTAATATTCTATTAATGTTCGAAGTTAATATTCTATTAATATTCGAAGTTAATATTCTATTAACATTATAAGTTAATATTCTATTTTTTTGTTTCTCAGAATGTTTTATATTTATGTTATTCGTATGCTTTTAAAAAGATTGAAATGCAATTGGAATTAAATTATTCTCCCTTTATTTCGTAATATGCTCCTTTTTGAATTTTGCACAAACATCATTCTTATTTTATTTTTTATAGCTTTTTCCCAAACCTTAGCAAATTCGTCAAATTGGTTCGTCATTCTTCGCATAGGCCCGATACCTTCGGTTGCCACTAAAAAGGTTTAAAAAGTAGCATCTCACTAGCAATGTGCGCAGTTACAAATTAGAACCAGTTTGAACTTGCCTAAAATCGTCCGATAAGGTACGTCCCATATAACGTGATTTCGTATTACGCTAAACGCATTCTCCCAGTTGGACTAAATTTCAATCGTCTAGCTCTTTCCATTTTTGAATTATTATGCTCACAAACAGGCACACATAACTTCAAAAATTTCATTGAGGTCTAAAACATGAAAGGTTGTCAAAATTTCGAGGTCTATTTTTTAACGATATTTCCTCTTTTTATACTTCGTGTACGAGAAAGTAAAATAAAAATTATTGTTTTATTTTAAAATAGTTTTGACAATAACCGCAAGAAATATCAAAATAACCTCTCCTTTTCCGATGTCTTCTCGGAAAAGACACTCTTTCGAAAACATATACTTTCGCCCGCCGAAGACTCCAACCTTCGCTCGGAGGGAGAAAAAAGAAGAGAGTGTTGAAGACCGGAGGTGTCTAAATTAATTAGCATTATTTCAACGTGAATTAAATATGAAACTCCTTATGACTTGTCGAGCATTCGGAGAATTAGTGAGCTTAAGCATTTAAATGAATTAGAGAATGAGCTTCTGGCGAAATGGATTCGTCAAAGCACTGAACACTACCCGACGAGAATTTGATTACGCTTCTTAAGTAGCTTGCTAACGAAATTAAATAGCGCTCGCTAGAATAGAAAGAAATTATAAATTCAAACTCCGTCCCTCCCCTCACCCCTCTCCCATCCCAAGTCCTTCTTTCTCTCTTTCTTTTTGTTGCCACACACCGGCTTTTAAGAATTATCTTTAATTACAGCAAACCCCCATCTACTTTTTCACGAAAGCACTAATTTCCTCACACAGCTTGGAACGGACCTCGATGGAATGGGCGATACGAAAAAAAATTCCATTGAGTAATTGCCAGGAATACAATAGACACTGCTGCGAGCTTCTGTTGTCTCTGATCTGAAAGCAGCATACATACAACGCGAACGTCTTTTTTTTCTGTTACTTTTCGACGCCACTAATGCCTTAGCGGCGTTTTTTATTTACATCCAAAACAACGCCACATACTCGCAATTAATGGTTGACCACTTAGTTTGTGTATCTACTATCCCCTCTAAAATTAATTGCCAAGCTCTGAGCAAGCTGGGTAACCTAATTATCGCTGTGGAAGACCGCCAAACAGTCACCAGAGGGCACTGGCTGATTTATCACACTGCTCGCTGTTGCCAGAAACTTATGTCTACATTTTAATGCCCGTCCTTTCTGTTCTTTTTTCTGTGTGCTTTTAGAACATTACTCCATTCGCTAACTAAATGACAAGCCACTTTACAGACTTGCTGGCATCGCGCGAGATAATGGTTTTCCTTTTGGGGAAAAATTTCGGAATTTGAGTGGAAAACGAGCCAAGCATTTAAAACAAATTGCGATCGATATTCTTTACTTTCCCCTTTTTGATAAAATAATTCCGCCGCTGTTGTCGGCTCGCCATCGATTCATTCCGAACTTTGCCCGGATTATAAACAGTTCAGATAATAATCTACTCCGAAATCAGGAAGTTTGGGGAAAATGAAAAAAGAGCCCCACATCGAAAGCGAAATCAGCAACAACCCAAACAATTGACGGTGTAGATTATGTCTTTTCTAACAATAATATTGTTACTATTTGTTTATTTATATTTAATTATTGTTTATATTATTTATGGTATTTTATTATTTACATCGAAAGCGAAATCAGCACCAACCCAAACAATTGACGGTGTGGATTATGTCTTTTCTAACAATAATATTGTTACTATTTATTTATTTATATGTGTTTATTTATATTTAATTATTGTTTATATTATTTATGGTATTTTATTATTTACATCGAAACGAAATCAGCAACAACCCAAATAATTGACGGTGTAGATTATGTCTTTTCTAACAATAATATTGTTACTATTTATTTATTTATGTGTTTTTATTTATATTTAATTATTGTTTATATTATTTATGGTATTTTATTATTTACATCGAAACGAAATCAGCAACAACCAAAAGATTTGAAAGTCTGGATTATGTCTTTTCTAACAATAATATTGTTACTATTTATTTATTTATATGTTTTTATTTATATTTAATTATTGTTTATATTATTTATGGTATTTTATTATTTACATCGAAACGAAATCAGCAACAACCCAAACAATTGACGGTGTAGATTATGTCTTTTCTAAC
Organism: Araneus ventricosus; assembly: GCA_013235015.1. Lineage (NCBI taxonomy): Eukaryota > Metazoa > Arthropoda > Arachnida > Araneae > Araneidae > Araneus > Araneus ventricosus. The sequence continues at coordinate 78,022 of BGPR01001706.1, forward strand.
AATAATATTGTTACTATTTATTTATTTATATATTTTTATTTATATTTAATTATTGTTTATATTATTTATGGTATTTTATTATTTACATCGAAACGAAATCAGCAACAACCAAAAGATTTGACGGTCTGGATTATGTCTTTTCTAACAATAATATTGTTACCATTTATTTATTTATATGTTTTTTATTTATATTTAATTATTGTTTATATTATTTATGGTATTTTATTATTTACATCGAAACGAAATCAGCAACAACCCAAAGATTTGAAGGTCTGGATTATGTCTTTTCTAACAATAATATTGTTACTATTTATTTATTTATATGTTTTTTATTTATATTTAATTATTGTTTATATTATTTATGGTATTTTATTATTTACATCGAAACGAAATCAGCAACAACCCAAAGATTTGACGGTCTGGATTATGTCGTTTCCAGCAATAATATTGTTACTATTTCTTTATTTTTTTATTATATGTCATTATTATTTTTATTATTTATGCTATTTTATTATTTACTAGCCGCCTTCGGCGACCAGCTTGTTCTCCGGGAATATAATTTCAACTGAATCTCTTTTGTATAAATTGATATTTATGGTTCCCTTAAAAAGTAATTTTTAATTTCAAATTTTGATATATATTTAACCCATGCTCTTTCAATAGCCTTGCACCTATTCTGTTCGTTGTCTACATGAACGTCCCTAATGGAGTCGAGTAACTGTCAGTGTCAAGTAGCATCAACTTCACTCTCTTATTCCTCTTGCAAAATATTCATTTAATTTTAACTTTAAAATGTCGCGGCACATTTTACGTCCCGCAGAATGTTAGCTGGATGAAATTATACTGATTAAAACATATCATTAAACATTAAGACATTACTTTAGCTTTCAACAGTGGAGGAGAAGCCTGCAAATAAATATTTGTTTAAACAATGAAAACTGTTTGAATTGCGTTGCAACAATGAAAAGCATTTTGTAAATTATGGCAAAAAATATTGTTAAAAATTTATTCAAATTATAGAAAAAATTAAGAAAAATTACCTTAATTCATATCATTGAAAAGGTAATTTTTTGCACTTTCAGATAGTGTAAAAATGATTTTTTTGCTATAATATTTTCGAAAGTTATTAAGGAAAAACTCCAAAATTTCGCTTAATTTTTAATTAATTAAAATTCTAATTAAAACTGAAAAAAAGAGCTCCGAGGTACACATTCCCACCCTTCAAAGTATATATGTGTGCCAAATTTTGTAGTTCTAAGTTTCTCGGTTTTGCCTCTAGAACGCCAACACACACACAAACAGACAGACATACACACATTCTCCTTTATTATTAATAGAGATATCGAAACGAAATCAGCAACAATTTAACCAAAATGAAGGTATGAAATATGCTTTCTATAACAATAATATATAATTATATCTTTATTTTAATTTCGAGTTTATTATTATTTTCTTATGTATTATTTATCGAACGGAATTAGGAACAGCCTAACCAACTTAAAACGTATATTATGTCTTTCAAAACAATAAAATAATTATTATTTATACGTTTATTTCGATTTATATTTGATTATTTATACCAGAACGAAATCAGCCATAACCTAACCATTTATATGCACAGATTATGTCTTTTTTTACAATGATATAATTATTTCTTTGTTTATTTTAATTTATATTTCCTAATTATTTTCTAATTTATATCGAAAACAATTCAGCAACAAGCTAACTAATATAAAGTATAGGTTGTCTTTTCTAACAATAATAATATAATTCTTTTATTTGCTTATTACACAATTTACATTTGATTATTACTTATATTATTATTCACTAGCCTCCTTCGGCGATCAGTTTGTTCGCCGGGAACATAATTTCAGTTCAATCTCTTATGCATAATTTGATATTCACGGTTCCCTTAACAATTTCAAATTGTGATAGACATTTAAGTCATGTTCTTTCAGTAACTTTGCACCTGTTCTGTAAAATGGAGCGGCACATTTTTCTTCCATCCGCGTGTTTGCTGGATGAAAATATGCTGATTATATCATAGCATTAAACATTAAGATATTACCTTATCTTTCAACAGTGATAGAGAAACACGCAAATAAATGTTTGTTTAAACAATGAAAACGGTTTAAATTGTGTTGCAACAATGAAAAGTATTGTTGTAAATTATGCCAAAAATATTTTTTTAATTCATTAAAATTAGAGAAAAAATCTTACGGCAATTTAATTGATATAATTGAAAAGGTAATTTTTTGCACTTTCAGATGGCGTAAAAATAATTTTTATGCTGTAATATTTTTGGAAGTTATTAAGGAAAAACGCCAAAATTTCGTTTAATTTTTAATTAATTAAAATTCTAATTAAAATTTCGGAAAAAGGGCTCAGAGGTGCACATTCCCTCCCTCCAAAGTATGTTTGTGCCAAATTTCGTGGCTCTCAGTCCAGTGGTCTGCCCTGTAGAGGGCCAACACACACACACACACACACACACAAACACACATACATTCTCTTTTATTATTAGTAGAGATAACGAGATGAAACTTATATAATCAATTGAAAGTATAGAAAATGCCGAACAAAATAGTACAATTATTTACTGAGTGACTTTTCTCTATGGAGTAGGATACTCCACCAGTAACTTTTTTTGCCATTGCGTATCTACTGGTATAAAGCTGTACTACTACACTATTAGGTCAGTTAGTGTGCCAGTTATTAGTGTCAGTAGTTTCTGTTAGTGGAAGTTTGAGAAGAGGGTATTGTCTGACCAAGTTTCAAAATTATTCCATCCCGAAGTCGCCCTCATGTTGCTGCAAAATAGGACGACAGCTATAACAAACAAACTAAGCTATAATAAACAAATTAAGCGATAAGGGTTTCACTAGCCTTTCGGTAGGTTGGTTGAGGACATTGCGCCACACATATAGTAAAAACACTTGCCTTTTGGAACTAATCTGAATATCCTCTAATCACTCGGTAGATAGATTTGCTATCTTTGTATTTTCGATTTATTTCATGATGTGATGGTTGGTTTATTCTTAACTATCCGCCTACGGTAACCAGCTTGTTCAACAATCTTGTATTAATAGTAATAAGGCAATTAAGGCTGAAATTTTAAACATTTTAATTTTTGTAAGCTGAAAGCAATAATTGCAATAAGGACAAAGAAATGAATTTAAAAACACAAACGGTGAACAGTTAATTAGTATAACTTAATTTAAATTCTTTATACACAAAACGAAAATGCACAGGATATTTTTGCATGTAATGAACTTTGAGTTAATCCCTTATATTTAACTGTTAAAAAATGATAAGTAAAAGATTCTTTAAAAAATGGAAAAGATTTTAAATTTGAAGTACAATATTTACATTTCTCAGCTAAAAATAATTTACGTATTAAAACTCAAAATAACTAAATAAGGTTTTTTCTGTAGAAAAAAGAGAATTGACTACATTTTATGAAACACAAAACTAACTTGATGATAACCATAAGAAATTTAGTATCTATAAACTGTAAAGAGACAATTACTAATAATATGATTCTAACAAAAATTGAACTAATCATTATTTAGCTAATTTACCATGCTTATCTATTAGGCTTAAGTTTGCTTTGGGGCGCACGCACGTGACGTTGACAAACAGCTCATAGCCCCGCCTACTATACGTCAATCTGTGCTCTCGCACCCATGACTGAAATATTCTTATGACTTTAAAAATTTATAAAAAATAGATAAAATTTTGTACAATAATAAAATTAATACCACTGGAAAGATAATTTTTTGCTCTTCTAAATGTCATAAAAAATTTTTTATCCACATCAATTCATTCAGAAGTTATTGGTTAAAAACGAAGAAATTTTGTTTAATTTTTAAATAATTTAAATTTGAATAAAAAGTTTTAAAAAAAACGGCTCCGAGGTGCACATCTTCAGCATCCAAATTATATCTGTGCCAAATTTGGTAGCTCTATGTTCTACGGTCTGTTCTGTACACCGCCAACAGACAAACATTCATCATTATTAGTATTAGAGATGTAGAAAACCAAAATTGGTATACCTGCGAGGGATTGAGAAGACATAAGGTAATAGGCCCAAATATCACCCACTTAGACCATTATTGAAATAAGCAGACTAATTCATCTGAAATATGTCCAAAAATTGTTGCAATCTATTATCTGGACAGTTATCTAAAAACAAACTGAATTACAACTCTAACACATAAGTTTAACACTCATCCCCCAATTTTTTTTTTGAGACAAAGGAATTTTTTCTGCTAAAAACAGTGTTCCTAATAATATTCTTCACTACATGTTCCTCATATCGCCTACGTCTAAAATGGATTGAAATAAAGTGTAACTTATGTTATGATCATACTTTCTTTATTAAACATGTAAATTAAGGCACAACAAAAATGATATTAATACAAGACAGCTTTTTTGCACTTTTAGGAATATAATTAAAGTATTCTTTTAACACTTTCCCCTAAATAAAACATCAAAATAAAAAAGAATTTAGAAGCGTTGTCAGGTGATAGGACATAAACCATATATTTTTTAAAGGTAATTTTTTAAAAAATATAGTACCCCTCAAAGGGCTATGGCCATACTGGGAATATCACATGTGGGCGATATTGGGAACAAACTAACTCTCAAACATGGCAGGATCCCACTTCGGAATCTCATCGCAAACCAAAAAACAAATTAAACCAAAATTTGTACAACTATAGACAACAATAGATTTAGATCTACAGATATAGATTTGTACAAATCCACCTATAACGAGTTAAAAATGTATAAGATGCCCTAGTTCATGCCATTAAGAACCCTGTCTTGGATAATGTCTGTAATTCTATAAGCTTCATATGAGATTTTCCTCTGAAATGTCCAAACAAAAGGTCAGAAAAAAAATATGAGTCTCGGAAACTTCTTTAGATGGGAGTTTGTTCCAACTTCTCCGGAAACTATCCCTTCCCTCCACGCGGCTGATTGGGTCTAACTTTATACCGTGTTAAACAATACTTTGCTCTTAGGTCTAAACTCGAGTCGGGAGTTATTTATTTTATTTTAGAGGAGTGTGTCTAGGGGGGCCGGCTGCACCCAGATGCTTCCTGAAGGGACCACAAACAGCTCAACGACATCCCATTGGCTGCAGCTGTGGACGAGGGCCCTCGCGCTCTCACCCAGCACTCTTTTATGGAGTGAATGGAAGTCCCACAACCTACCTGGGCTGTACAGAGTGGAGTGTATGAGCTGAGGGCGCTCGAATTAGGGGAGGTCCAAAAATTACGGTAGTAGTCAGTCACGCTGCTTGTAACAGGCATACAGTAAGGCACCGTTTATACGTCTTTCAAGGGACTGACGTCAAACGACGTATAAATGAAAAGACGTATAAGCATTTCATTTATATATAAAGTAGCAAGCTTTTCATTTATATATAAAGTATATAAATGAAAGGACGTAAAGCACCGTTTATACGTCTTTCAAGGGACTGACGTCAAACGACGTATAAATGAAAAGACGTATAAGCATTTCATTTATATAGCTTTTCATTTATATATAAAGTAGCAAGCTTTTCATTTATATATAAAGTATATAAATGAAAGGACGTAAAGCACCGTTTATACGTCTTTCAAAGGACTGACGTCAAACGACGTATAAATGAAAAGACGTATAAGCATTTCATTTATATAGCTTTTCATTCATATATAAAGTAGGAAGCTTTTCATTTATATATAAAGTATGTAAATGAAAAGACGTAAAGCTCCGTTTATACGTCTTTCAAGGGTCTGACATAAAACGGCGTATAAATGAAAAGACGCATAAGCATTTCATTTATATAGCTTTTCATTTATATATAAAGTAGCAAGCTTTTCATTTATATATAAATGAAAAGACGTAAAGCACCGTTTATACGCCTTTCAAGGGACTGACGTATAAAAGAAAAGACATATAATCGAAACATTAATAAACAACTCTGATTATTACAAATCTAATACTACTTATGCAAATTCATTTAAAAGTATTAATTTAAAAATTTTTTAAGATAGTAATAGTATAATACTACATAGTATGAAAATAAATAATTAAATTTTAAAATTAAACATTTATCATATAAGTGAGAAATATCATACTTTATTGCATATCTTGATTGCTAATTATACATATCTTATACGATTTATGCGCGTGCAATAGTTGTTTGATTATAAAAATATTTAAATATAAGGTGACCAACCTTCCTCCTTCAGGGAGGACAATCCTCCTTCAGTAAGTTGTGTCCTTCCTCGAAAAGTGTACAATAAACTATGCTACAAATGTTTTTACCATGCACGTATCACATTATAGTGTATTCTGCATTATTGTTGCAATGAATTGAATGTTTCTTTTATTTATGATATTCTTTAGCTTCAATTTATTTGTGTCCTCTTCTGTTGGAGGTTAAAAGTTTGTCACTGTCGTCTTATGTGCTGATTGTCTGTAAATATCAAATGCAGCAATATGAACCGAATTAAGTTCGTTGAATGTTTTTTTCTCTATTCTTTTGTGACAAAAGAAATAAATTCGAAATTTTTTTTATGGAGTCCATTGCGCCTTTAAAGAAAGGTGGAATAAGTTTTTGGGTTCGAGAGTATAGAAAAACAGCCGTGGCGGGATAAACAAAGTGAACGCTTATTCTTTACTATGTACAATCGGCATGTAAATTGACGACTGAAATATTTAAATTTTTACCTTCGATTTTTAGCGAAGTATTTCGTCAGAAAATTTTATTGATGAAATTGATTTATCTATCATAGTCGATTAAGGACGATTTTTTGTAATCTTTATCGCTACAGAAATAAGACAGTGGTTCGTGCAACGATGCATTATTGTGTATTGTCACAACTCGAAATTAGTCAATTTTTGCTTTGTATGGCAATAGTTTCTTTTGCTTTTTGAAAAATTGATTTCTTCTGTGTTGATTATATGCTTTTTGTAACACTGGTATAGATACTTTTTATGTAAAATGTGAAATTCGCTTATAATATATACTGTTTTATAGAAAATTAAAATTTTTCCTTAATAGTATATATTTCTGACAGTTTTTTTTATTTTATGATTATTGCCTATAAAAGCAGGTTTTTTGGATAAAAATAACAGAATATTAGTTTTAATACATAACAATCGCAGGTCCTCTTTTATTAACTCAATTTGTTGTGGACTGAAATTTTATCAAATTTTTTTTCTTTAATATTTTAACGAAGTATTTCGGCAGAAAATTTTATTGCTATAAATTATTTATCTAGTGTCTTCGATTTAGGAATGTTTGTTGTGATCTTCATCCCTTCAGAAATACGATGTGCTTCGTGTGACGAAGCTTTCTTTTATATTTGTAACTCTCGATACATAATCTTTATCTCTGAATTTTTCTTTTTCCAAATTGAAAAAAAATGACTATTTTAGCTTGCTATGCATTCTATTCGAACTCCGATCAGCTGTTTTCGGCGTCACACCGTCACGTGACTATGACGACACGTGCATAAGGTCCATTGGGAATAGTTTCGAGGTCATGATATCTTATCACAGTTCACGTACTAGAAAGGAAGGAAATTTCACATTTCAGAACGGGGGGGAACGACGTATAACCGGAGCTTTGCGTCGTATAAACGGCTCACTTTATCATTACAATGGATAGGAATGAATCGGGACTGTGATGAAACGATGTATAAATGCAAACGACGTATAAATAAGAAACGTATAAACGGTGCTTTACTGTATTTAGGAAGATATATGATACAAAATTTGTTAACCCCTTTGCATACTAACATGTCTAACTGGTGCATCGTGTGACAAAGTGTTTCATATTTAAATCTGTTATTAAGTCAAAGTAGCGATTCATTTAGAAGACAATTTCTTAGACACGATTAAGTATCTTAGCTCTGTAATATTTTTTTCTTTTTCAATCAAGAAGAAATTAGAAATATGTTTCATAATTTTCATACTATAAACCACTGTTAAATGTTTGTGAGAGTCAATAACTAGGTGTGAAGAAAAAAAAATTGTGTAAGATCGAAAAAACTATTAGCAATCTCGATTTCTAATAGTTAAACTTATTTATATTGGGTTCTTATTGCACAAAGTAACATCTGGGAAATATGGAAGAAGAGTTTATGCTTTTTTCTAATTATGTATTTTAAATTGGAATAAAATATAAAATATTCAGTACTAAATATCTCTTGAACGCATATGCCTTGATTTTAATTTTAAAACTAAAGCACAGTTTTCCCTTACATTTGAAGTAACAATTTTATTTCAGAATTGTTATTAAGTACGAGAGTCAGTCAAAAAGTTAATTCCACACCTCAAGAAAACAAAACAACAACAAAAAACAAAAAAAAAAAACAAAAAAAAAAGGATGGAAATTTTACAATAGTGGTTCGTGCACGCTCAAGTTCCATTTAACCCTTAAAAGCCCTGTTTTTAAAAATTTACTTAAAAATGTTTTTGACTTTTATTTCTTGAATAAAAGATGGGAAAAATACTTTAAAAAAATCCTATTTTGTTTTAAGTATGGTTTGTGACTAAAAATAGTTTGTTACCAACTGACAACACTTGGCTTTATTTCAGAAATAAATTTCCTTCATAAAATTCTATAATGTCAAACACATATTAATTTTAATAAATAATAATACGCATAAGAAATTTCCTTCGACATTGTAGAATAAAATATGGTATTCACAAACCTACAAACAAAGCAAAAAAGACGCAGCCGCAAGTGAAAAATCTCAATTTATTTTTATTTTTTATCAGCACTCAGGCTGCCATCTGTATGTTGTAAACCGATTTAATAAAAATTTCAGTATGTATCGTATTGGCAACATCAGGCATTAGAGCTTCAGTGTTATACTCACGATTTTAGAAGACAAAATTGGGTATGTTGCTGGCAGGCAACAAGGGGCATTTAAGGATTAAAAGCTACTTTTCTACGTAATCACCTTTATTTAAACATTTATTGAAGCACACTGTAAAAAATTTCTTCGCAAAATTACGGGCAGTGACCGGCAGCCCAGGGTCCGTCCATTGCCCGATAAAATACATTTTGCCCGTAAAACATTCTGACTGTGATTTTATGAATGTGGCTGTAAACCTATGGCCGTAATTTCCTGGCCACTGACCGTAAATTTAGAAGTTGACCGTATAAAAGTTCCCGTTAATTCCTGGCCAGTGCCCGTAATTTTGGAAGCTCACCGTATAAAACTGCCCATGATTTCCTGGCCACTGACCGTAAATTTGGAAGTTGACCGTACAAAAGTTCCCGTTACTTCCCGGTCAGTGCCCGTAATTTTGGAAGCTCACCGTATAAAAGTGCCCGTGATTTCATGGTCGCTGCCCACAATTTTGGAAGCTTAACCGTATAAAAGTGGCTGCCTTTTTCTGGCAACTGCTTACAATTTTGTAAGCTGTCTGTATAAAAGTATTCGTTACTTTGCGAATAGCTCCTTTTAAATCTGGAAGTTTTCCGAATAAAATTACTCGTTATGTTCTGGATAATGCTCATAATTTTTAAAAGTTGACCTAATAGAAGTAGCTCTAACTTCTGACTATGACCTAGAATTTTGGTTCATGACCACAAATTTGAATGCTGACCACCTAAAACTGCCCCTCAATTTCTGACCATGAATCCAAATTTTGAAATTTGCTCGTACAAAAATGCTCATTAATTTGGAAGTTAGCACCCTCAAATAAAGTGGAAATTGGTTCCTGACCTCTGCTCATATGTTAGGAGCCAATTGTATTAAGAAGAGCCCATTATGGAGGTACTGTAGAGGTTTCTTCAAAACCAGTATACATATAATCAGAAATAAATTAATTATACTCGAAAGACAGAAGCCAAAATCAAAATATCTTAAAAACTTGAATAAATTTTATGAAATATTTAGTACATCATTTCAATATGTGTAAAAATGTAGAGGTATTAGAAAATACTAAACTTTGAGTATACAGTTAGTTACTTTATAAGTTATAAAGAAAATTTTAGACCAGAGACAATGTATAACTGTGCAATAGGCATTAAGTTAATGACCAACTACTTCTTTTCCCCAAGGGTAAACTGTTTTTGTACCACTAATCAAAGAAACAAAATTTGACTTTAAATTGTGTTTTTCTTTTCGGTTAAATATACTTTTCCATTAATGGAAAGCACAACATGTTAAATTTAACACAGTTAACATCAACAAGTGCTCACTGTTCAGCCCACGTTTAAAAACTCTCAGGTACGCACAATTGTATAGCACAGTTGATATATGAATTCTTAAATCTTATTCACACTGCAATGTAATAGAATGAAGAGGTATGAGGCCCCACTCTTTCTACAGTATTTAATGAATTACAAACATAAACAGTGAACAAATATACAAATTATAATTGTATACCACTGATAAATGAAACTTTAAATTATGAAATATAATCTTAAATCACTTAGTGAAATTATGTTCAAATAACAGGTAAAGCAATTCAATTGAATAAAAAAACAATTTATTGAAAATGACTTACAAAAACATATATACAGACATTTATACACATAGACAACGAGTTGTAAAAATATACATACTAGCAGTACACGCATGGCGTTGCCTGTGGAATCAGGACTTCAACAAAATGAAAAAAAAAAAACACACAATGACATGAAAAAGTTTTGAAAACAAAAGATACACATTGATTTTCCCACTTATTTTTTTTCGTGACAATTAGAAAAGTTAATCCAAACAATATTAAAAAATTACAATGTGAAAATCATTATTATACTGCAAGCAAAGTATGCGAGAAGAATAAATTCCCGGAAACGTGTTGCGGGAGAAAACTAGCTAGAGAAAAATAACTTTCAACTGCCCAGGAAAAAAAAAAAGAACGGGAAATGATATTTTAACCATTCTTGTTTTAAATCCGACAGAACCGTTCTAGTTAAAAGCTGAAAAAAAATTGAAAATAATAGTGTTATTAGAACGTTGGATGCAACTAATTTAAAAACAAAATAACATTTCGATGACAAAACAGACTATTTTTTAAAAATTTCTCGAAATGGAGGCAAATTCTGTAAAATGACGAAAACCAAGTATGTATGGTATCATTCAATGGTATCGTGGGTTCCAGAGGTACTTTCTCTACGAAGATGGTGCAAACAAGATCCAGCTGATAAGGATTTCCTGAAAGGATAAAATAAAAAAATGAGACATAATTGAAGAGCCGAGTGGATGAACATGTTAAGTGACATGTTAAAATTTTGTTAACTTAAAAAATCAAAAACATCAGATTTAAATTTTTAAAAAATCACAAACCATGATTACAATACAATAACAATTCAATAAGTTAGGTACAATTAACAGAATCAAGAGACTTAATATTTTCATTATATATTATAATTTCATTCATGGCACACTTTTTTTTCTTATTTTTGGAAGCTTTGGATCCTTTATCATGATTCATCCTTAGAAAACACCTGTAAACTACAAATTGGACAAAGAAAATTTCTTCAGTGATTTTGCTATTTTTAAAGTTTAACAAGCTTAATTTAAATTCATTGAAAAAGAAATGTTAGTACAATCGAACACTATAGCACCCAACCCTTTTTTTATATATATAAATGCTGTTTCAAAGGCACCAAATACTCTTTTTTTTTAGACACAGGATACTAAAGTATATTGAAAAGAAAATTTTTTTTAGAAAAAGACATAGGTTATATGGTAATGATGTCAAAAAGTAAATTTACTATTAGCTATCTGTTTAATGTAAAGCTATGATTGGTACAAACATGTTTCAAAAATTCCAAAAACATACAAACTGACAAGAATTATTAAGCCCTCAAAAATTATAAGAATTATTAAGAATTATTAAACTTACAAGAATTATTAAGCCTACCCACAAAAGTTAATATTTTTTCACCTCATGTAAAAAAGGCTATTTTAATAATAAAATATATATATTAGAATACAATGTAACATTTAAACATAAAAAAATGAATTACTTTGAAATAGCTTTAATATATTTAAAACAAATTTAGTTTATGTTATAATTTTTTTTGTTATAAATATACATACCTAATTGCTTCCAGGCATCAATTAGTTTTCTTGGTTGGATCGGTCGAAGAATTGCTGTTGATACGATTCTTGGAGATATTTATCTCATTCTGCTGCAACTCCAATGTCTTCTATGCTTTCCATGCTGAAAAGTCATAGAAAACTGTTTTTAGAACAACAAATTACTTTGCATCTTAAAACAAATCATTAAATGATAAGCTAACTAATATTTGAATATTGCATAAGATTTTCATCCAGCATCCCATCAACCGACTGAGCTGAAATTTTGCATGAATGTGTACATCCGAAGATAATGCAATAGCTGATAATCTTGATCTGGCGAAACTCAACAGGAGCTTCTCAAAAATATAAAGTAAATATATGTTTGAGCTCATTTCGGTTAGCTGAGCATGTAGATGTGCGCTGATCTGGAGCTGTTTGTTTAGTACATTATAATAAAAATGGTTAACTTGGAGTTCAGGGTGCATACTCACTTCGTTTCCTGTAAGCTCGCCAGTTGTTTGTCGCCAAGAGAAGAGTGTGCCAGAGCATTTGTTTTGGATGCAAGTTGAAAATTTTTTCGGCGGCGTTTGAGCATGTGCCGACAGTGATTTGTTTACAGATCTACGGCGCATGCCCTTAATTTCACCTCATTTCCATTGGTCGGCGTACGAATTTGAATAATACTTCATTTGGAATTCTTGATCATTTACCAAACGATATTTTTCAATAACCGTTTGCTCCTCTTCTGAAGATTTTCGCTCATTTAATTTATTGATTCTCTTTTTCTGTGTTGCTAATTATGGCTTGAAAATATCTAACAAGGAGTGTTTTTTCTGGAAACAATAGTTCCCTTGCTACGTTACATCGTCTTCAGACATCGTGTTTTTCCTGTGTTCGTGCTTTCCCTGTGTGTTTCGTTTCTCAATGAAAAAGCGAAGCTACGAGGGGCCCACTTTGCTGAAAGTGAAGCCGCTGATGTTTTTTTAAATTAAAAAATTTGCCCAGTGCACACTTGTCAATGTCTCGTTTTGAGATGCCATAAGCATCGAATACACAGGAGATCTAAAAAAACTCACTGCACATCCTAAACAGCGTTTGGCAACGTCAAACAAATTTGTTCCAAAGAAAATTGTCGAGAAAATAGTAAGCACCCTAAACTCCAGGTTTACCTTGGGCTGCATGGATGGCCAGTTATTTTATTTTTATTTGCCTTTATTTCATTGGGCTAATTTCTCGACTCATTTCCCAAATAAGAAAATTTCAAAATTATAAAATTTAATTTTTTTGTAAGATAACCATTTTTTTCTTTAAAAAAATATTTCACAAATAATGCCAAATCATATGAAATGATTCCTTCAGAAAGGTCGTGGCCAAGGCAAGGTGGCAACCCAGGCTCACAAACATGAAAATATGTCAACTCATTGAATAGTAATGGAAACTTAATTCCTTCAAATGACTCATTACCTAAAATGTTGACACAACTCCAGTCATATCTTTCTTTTGTTCGTGTCTGACCAATTGAAAATGGTTTATTACGAAATTCATGTTTTCTTATTAGACAGTAACAGCTGTAGGCCATTTTTACACGAAAATAGTCTCTATAGCCACCCAGGCCCAATTTTAGTAACAAATAGTTGCCACTGGGAACCCTATACATACATACACATAGGGTAGATGCTCCAGTTTTGGCCACGTTGGATATGTTTTTAAAATAATTAACCAGTAATTTCAAATTAACTAATAAGAAGCAATCCAATACTTTAAATAATCCTTATTTGACTATTTTCAATCTGATTGGTTCATTTTTCTCAAACATTAGACTTCTAAAAAAAATTAAATGCATGATCGTGTATTGTATACTCACAACTGTTACGGTTTTTGTTAAGGAACAAGTATTTGAAGTTTTTCATCATCAAGCTCTCAGAATTAAATGATTAATCTAAAACTTATTACCCTTGCGGTTTATGAGGTAAACTTTCTTTTTATTCCGATTTCATATCAAAATTAATTATTTTTAAGATTAAATGGGTGGTGGCCAAAAGTGGAACACTACATATTCCAGTTTTGGCCACATAACGTCATTATTGTGTTTTGAGACATTACATAAATTTAAGAATATCTGGATGAAATAAAATCAACTAATTTAGTTTTGTTTTTAAAATAAAAGCAACTAACTTAATTTTATTTCTATAATAAAAGTAACTAATTTAGTTTTGTTTCTGAAATAAAAGTAACTGATTAAGTTTTGTTTGTTTTCATTTTACATAGTAATGGCTTCAATTAAAAATAAGAAGGCAGGTAGCATTTCCATAAAAAAAATTTGCTACTCGCCATCTAAAGTTGGTAATGCAGTTAAGGCCATTCAAAATGGAATGTCAAAAACATCTCCATTTTGAACATTTACCTCACATTTATGTTAGAAAATTTCAACTTGAGGAATCCGACTCGAGTGATAAGGAATATTCTTTTATATGCATGGATTGCTCTAATTTTAAAAATGATTCTGCTGAATTTGATTAATGTTGCAATTAAAAATTATAAAAATACATATTTGTGGATATTGTTAGCGAGTATAATAATGAAAATTCTTGATTTTTAAAAAAATCTATGCTTTTGCAATGTAAGTTTGTTCCTGTCCCCATTTTTTGTTTCATATTTTATTTAAAAAAATTATGCGAGTATATATAGTTTAAAATTATAGTTTGTATTTTATCAACCAAATTAAATTATTGTTTTCTGCATTCCTGTTTTTTTTAACTGAAATCTGCAGCTAAAATCTGTTTAGGTAAATTTTATTACATATCTTTATAAATTCATAAAAAAAAACATTTAAAATAACAGAAAATAATGTACTAAAATAAATATTTCATAATGATTTATTTTTACTTAAAATTCATTAAAATGTCTGTTAAAAATATAATATTAATGTGGCCGAAACTGATGCAAATTGGGTTAATTTATTTAAAAATTCATAACTGAATCTAAAATATTCTTCAGAAAATTTTTATAACTAGCAGAAAGCCAATAAAATTTGCTAAAGAATAGTATAAGTATGATTTAATATGCTTTAAACAGTCATCCACTGTGAAATTTCTATTTCAAATTTTCTCCTTTTTTTAATGTGGCCAAAACTGGAGTATCTACCTTATATATTTGGATATACATACTCAGATACATACACAGAAACACACACAGATATATAGAATGTATGTATGCATAAATAAAATTTAATGTGTGAATAGAAAGTGTGATTGTTCTATAGCAATTGATCTATTTCACCTGATGAATTATTAAAATCAGTTTTACAGTGCTTTCAACATATTTGAGAAAAATCTCCTGAAAAATAGTTTAACTTCTGCTGCAGGTACATAAAGAGCACACAAAACTCAAAACAGAAATTAATTTTTTTTATTACTATAGATCAATCAATCACACTTTCATAATGTTGAATCACAATCTGCATAAAATATACTCATTCAAACGATGAGGGTTGATTAGCCCAAGGTAAAAATCATCGAGTGTTTCAAAATTTTATAATTTGTACGCACAACAATGCATTGAAATACCGAGAATACAGAATATAGTGAAAATACTGAGCTATTGAATATACTGAGAATACTGAGTTATTGAATATACTGACAATACTGAGTTATTGAATATACTGACAATACTGAATTATTGAATATACTGAATTATTGAATATACTGAGAATACTGAATTGTTGAATATACTGAGAATACTGAATTATTGAATATACTACTGAAATATTGAATTACTATAGAATGCTAATAATCGAAATTATTGTAAAGAAAGAATATAACAGGGTTTCAGAATATAATTTGCAAACTTTTGCTACGGAAATTTGCAAATTTGTCTCATAAAATATTTTAACAAATAAAACAATAGCGAGAAATTAACACATATGTTAAGCAATTATCTATTGCTGAACAAATTATTTCGCTCCTGTTATGTAATATTTCAATTTTGGCATTTTAATATGAACAACAGAAATCTAACATCTAATGGTAAACACTAAACAGTCCACTGCACGTTACGTTTGAAATAAGGAAGTACTAAAAATAAAACAACAAACTAAAGAAACAACAAAAAGCTAAAGAATAATGGGGGTACTTATTCTTACCTTCTAATTAATAAATACTTGATCCACAATTTCCTTGAGAAAGTCAGGGTTCTCGCTTCGATTGTCCAAAAAAATACGGTCATGGCGTTCTCTTCTTAATATTTCCCGCTCAACGGTTGGTACGTCATCCTGATTGACCAATGAAAAGCGTCCGTGATAAAAGAACGGGATCTGACCCTAAAAGTGGGAAATATCCTACAACAATATACGGGTTATGCCCGTAAAAAGGGAAAAGTGGCTGGTGACCGTAAAAATTACGGGCAGTGGCCCTGAAATTACGGAAATTTTCGAGAGTGCATGATGGTACAAGATTTTCTGAAGAATTTATGTCCAACATCCAATAACCATTGTTGGGTTACTACCGTTGGATCAAGCACAAACTTTACAGAATTCAAGATGCTCGACAATAATTTTATGCACTCTTCCAAATGTGAAATATCCATTTCATTTGCAATTCCGTCTTTTGTTACGCTATTTGCAACCAGCGGGAGTAGTCTCCCCGAAACTTTCTCGCATACGACCAGTAATGTGCTGTGGGTAAATATTTTTGGGGTATTTACCCAAGGCCTGGTTATTTTGAGAAAAAAAAATATGAACGGTGATTTACAATGGCGTCGATCTGGAGAATGTCAGAACGAATGTTTCGTTTTAGAGGGTTGGCATAATTTCCGAAGCGCGTGTTTGCCGCTCGCTACAATTTCCTACGTAGACCGCCAAGGTCAAAAGCCAACTATACTAACTTGGGTAAAATAAGCGAAACGCTCGCCAACACACAGTCGCAATGTGCATTTTGAACCAAATATGCATTTTTAATACCTTTTTTTAACGAATTGAAACGCAAATTGGACACAAATTTACAATTAAGGTTAGAAGGCCACATACCAAATTTCAAATATCTAAGTCATTATCTTAAAGAGTTACTGTGTTCACAAGTTTGCGATTATACAGACCGACAGACAGTCAACCCTTTGACGGATTTGGCCCAAAATTTTATATGGACCTACATTCATGACGATAAAACTGTGTACCAAATTTTATCCATCTAGCTATTCAAGTTTTTGAGTTATAGTGTTCGCATGAACGTGGACAGACAGACTTACCGTAGACGGATTTTGTCCAAAATTTGATAGAAACCTACAAATTATGTACAGAAATCACATACCAAATTTCATCCCTTCATCTCTAATACTTTTCAAGTTATCGTGTTCACAGACAGACACACAGACAGACAGACACACACACAGAGACACACGCACAGACACACACAGACAGACATAATTCCAAAATTGTGTTTTTCGGACTCGGGGAGGTCTAAAACGTGGAGATTCGTTAAAATCTCGAGTTCGAATTTTTTGACGATTACAATGCTTTCTCTTTGTATACTTCGTATACGAGAAAGTAAAAATGCCTTCATTCGCGAGAGTAATGATTTTAGCGTTTCTCGAAGTTGATGGTCTTCCCACGCCGTAAGTGCCATCACATCGGTACGTCCGTTCTTGAACATGTTGCGCCATTTTGCGATAACTAGAAGCGATATTGCATTTCACCATACTCTTCATACAACTGCCGATAAATTTAAGTGCAGTTACACTTTTTTAACTACGAACGACTCATTAGCAAGCAAATTAAAACTGCCGCTTCCAAACCGTTTCGACGCGCTTTACAGATAAATGTCAACAGTGTTGCCACTAAGTTTAAACTAAATATTCTTTTACCGAGAATTTTTACGAAGGAGTGCAGCTAATTTGTTGTATTTCAACATGAAAGCAATTATACAAATCAGGAATCGGGATTAAACTCCAAAATACATATTTTGATGCGAATCTGCATTCACCAAAAATTACAGAAAAAATTCCGTCGTTGCGTTGTTCTAAACTTAATTACTGTATTATAAGTTGTTTTAATTTTGCATAACAAATTGAATACAGATGAAGTTTGCAATAATAAACCCGATGTTGCATGGTTCTCAATTCAATAACTGCTTTCAAATATCAACCAGCGGGAGTGTTCTCCCCTAAACTTTCTCGTATACTTCCCCCAAAAGGTGCCGTTTCCCCCTCCCCCGCGTGGCTAAAAAAATTCGAACCTACTGTTATCCAGAATCCAATGACTATCAGAAGGTTTTTCATTCTAGTGATTGAAAAATATCTAGGTAAAGAATTCAAAGAGATGCGTCCGATTAAAACGCATCTATCTCACACTGCTAGGTTTCACTCTTGCCGTCTCAAGGCCAAACTGACGTAATCGCTCCTTTCGCGAGCACAGACGATTGCTTCTGTACGCATGCGCGTGGAGATGGCGGATTGGTTTCAGTGGTAAGTTATACAGACCGACAGACAGTCAACCCTTTGACGGATTTGGCCCAAAATTTTATACGGACCTACATTCATGACGATAAAACCGTGTACCAAATTTTATCCATGTAGCTATTCAAGTTTTTGAGTTATAGTGTTCACATGACTTCGGACATACAGACAGACAGACTTCCCGTTGACGGATTTTGTCCAAAATTTGTTAGAAACCTACAAATTATGTGTCAAGTTCACATGCCAAATTTCATCCCCGTAGCTCTAATAGTTTTGGAGTTATCGTGTTCACAGACACACACACACACACACACAGACAGACACACACAGACACACACACACACAGACACAGACACACACACACACATACACAGACAGACATAATTCCCAAATTGTGTTTTTCGAATTCAGGGAGGTCTAAAACGTGGAGATTCGTCAAAATCTCGAGTTCGAATTTTTTGACGATTACAATACTTTGTATACTTCGTATACGAGAAAGTAAAAATGCAAAAGCAAAACTCTTCAATAAAATTTAAATTCTCACGTTCATATAACTTGTTTCCATACTGAATATAATGATAATAATATAAGCCGGACAAATTAAAGGATAACGCGATTCTCAAAATTCATTTAATTCCCGAAGAACAGCAACAGAAACAGCGGGCATTTCTTGGCACCATCGCCGCATTTCTCCATCGCCATCTTCCACACAAAGAAACACCCGAGAGCAGCAGTTGGCATAATTCATTGGAGGGCAAATTATGCCCGGCCGGCATAAATCACTTTAATGTCTCAGCCTCTGGATTTCTGGGTGTGAAAATGCCTCCCACTCGAGTATGGAATTCACAATTAATTTAATTATTCGCCTGCAGATCTCCCCATTTGTGTTCGAATCCATGATCGCTGCCCCCCTCTTCCGAACACTGGGGAGGGTTCTTTGTGCTGTGGGAGCCCAAAAAAACGAGAGGAGGGAGCAGGGGGGTGAATGGAAAGCATTTACCTCACAGCATGGAGTGTTCTGGAATCGAATCAGGCTTCTGGTCGGTGGCTGTGTATTGTGGGAGCTATTGAACCACACTGAAAGAGGGCCTTTCTTCTCGTTTTTTGTGCCTCCTCTGTTACGTATCCGCTTGCCTACGGAACCCTGAATCGATGCAGTCGGTTGGTGGCGTGCGAAAAGCTTACTTATATTCGGAAATTGTCTATGCAGGGTGTCCACACTTTTCTTGATCCAGTATCTAATTTCTAAACCGTTAGAGATAGACTTATAGTTCCAATTGAAAAAATGCTTTAAATAAAGGGAAGAATTACATTTTATGTTTTTTGAGTCTATAAATATATTTCTAAATAAGTCACGAATTGTAACTTTTTATACGGTCCCCCGATCCTATCAGTCATATTTAGTAAAATATTTTTGGCAATCTAAAATTTTGAACAAAAAAAAGTCCCATTCTTCTGCGACAAAAACTGAGCGAGTTATGGAGCTTCGTGATTTTCAACCAACTAGCGGTCTCGTCGAGCAAGTGCTGCTCATTGATTGGTGGGTCGTCTTCAAAACGGCTATCGAAATGGTGTTCAAATGATTGATTGGTATTCAAATGATTGTGTTCAAACTGGTGTTCAAATGATGGAATGGTATTGATTGGTGGATCGTCTTCAAAATGGCTATTGAAGTGTCTACGTCAGCGATATTCAAAGCTCCATAACTCAATCATTTTTAGTCGTTGAAGAGTAGGCCTTTTTTTCTAGTTAAAATATTAGAATGTCAAGAATATTTCATTAAATATGATTGATAGGACCGGGGGACTGTATAAAAAGTTAGATTTCGTAACTTTTCCAGGAATATATTTATAGACTCAAAAAACATACATTATATTTCTTCCCTTCATTTAAAGCATTTTTCAAATTGGAACTATATGTCTATCTCTAACGGTTTAGAAATGCGCTTTTGGACCACGATAAGAGTGGACACCCTGTATAATGAAACGATATTTGTGATTAGTTGTATTTGTTGAATCTTTCTATGTTTTCTACTCCAGCAGCTGATTGTGATTTCTGCTTGGTGTATCTGTTTTTGTGGCGATTTACTATAATTATAATATAGGCTTAGTGAGTGGCGGACTAGGTCTGAAAATAGTGGTTGCCAGGAGTCAATGGGGGCCTAATCACATCTATCGAATGTCATGAAATTTTTTTAAAAAATTTTTATTTATTATAAATATAATATATTAAGATTAATAAGTTAACACATAATGTATTCTGAATCTAAAAAATCTGTTATATATACTAATTACAGTATTCATGTATTATACATGTTATTGGAAGTGAGAAATACCAAATATAAATACAAATTTATGAATGAATTTGAAATAATTTTGGTGGGAATATAACATACTATATATTTGGAACTATACTGTTCTTTTGACAACTTTTAACCTCACTAAAAATAAAGTGTGAGGGAGCACAGGACATTTGCAGGAAAAGGAGTTTTTTTCTTTCTCTCTCTCCTCTCTCACACATTGCCATCGGGAAAGCTGGCAACCTGGCCAGTCCGTGACTGGCGCTTAGTTAACAATAGTCACTTTAATGGCCTTTGATCTGTTTAATTCTTATTAAATATTTAATTTTACTTTTTGACTTATTATTATTAATAATACACCGGGAGGTGTATCAGATTTACGGTTAGACAAAAAATCTCTCGGCGTAAAGAAGATCTACAGATGGGAGAGGGGAAAAGAAGACAGCACACAAAACTATACTGAAAAGATCTGAAATGAATGTCTTAATGGCTGGACTCCAGTTCAGGGCTATTGTAATCCAAAGCCATGTCTTCGCAAGTTCTTGCCGGATAGGGGATAAGCTCCCTGGCGGGAGTTAGGCGCCCCATGAACCAAATTCTTAGAGGGAATAGTGTTGATCCATTGGGAACGATTTTAGAGTTTCGTCCGCAGTGCGAGCTAGGAAGCTGGTGAGCTGAGAGCTATTGAAAGTGCAGTTATTGTCATTACTAGTTACTTGCTGACTGTTTGTGTTGCTAAATCTCAAAGTGCTGAACTGTTATTACCTGCGAATTGTTGTCTGTTTACATTGGTAATCTGTGCAAGAACTATTGTTTCCTGTACCTGTGCTACGTATTTTCCTGCATATTTGTAAATAAACCTTCATTCTCCATTATCCTGTGTGTTGAACTGTTTGTTTACACCATACACCCACAAAAAGACTTTTGTAACAATACTTTGCGTACGAGCAGGGCTGTCTTAACAGATTCGAACGCCCTGGGCTGAGTAACTTGGCGCCCCATCCGAACCGTAACAAGGAATTTGAGAGTTTCTGTGGCCCAACGAAAATACCTTTGAAGCACACACACACACACACACACACACACACACAAAAAAAAAAAAAATATCCCGTTCTCCGATTAAAGGGAGTTGGAACCTTAAGCCCGTTAACCCTAACCCTGTTACTTCGATATACCTTTTCTCAAAATCTGTTATAGATACATGTTTGAAACATTTTATACAAGCAATCGAAAACATATATATGTTACCGTTAAAGTATGAAATCCGTTATTCTATAGAATACCTAGTTATTCTATAGAATAACTGATCAAGTCAGTTAAAGTGTTAAATAAACTTTTATTTTACACTTTAACTAGTTATTCTATAGAATAACGGTCCACGCATCGTTAAAGTGTAAAATAGCCGACATGATGCAGCCTGTTTGTTAGTCAGATTGGTTATTTGTATTTTCAGCATCTGAAGTGGGCACCTGAATTTTTTTTTACTTTTAAGAAACGTCCTACGTCTTCGCTAGTAGCGGAAGTCGGAACCTAGTAGCTTCGCTAGCTCATTGAATGTAAGGAATCTGCGTTTTTTAAATACTCACATGAAGTAGGAAAAATTGTGCTCGCGATGCCTGCGGCATCTGAAGCGGGCACCGAGCAAATTTTTTAAACTTTAAAAACATCCTACGGCTTCGCTAGCAGCGGGAAACGGAACCTAGCAGCTTCGCTAGCTCATTGAATGTAAGGAATCTGCGTTTATAGTGGAATTTGTCCATAACTTCGTTCCTAATAGAGATACCGAGACAATTCCTGTATATTCTGGAACCTTTATTTTGTCGCCAAATTCGCCAGATTTGTCGCCAAGTTGCCTAAACAGTCGCCAAGTTTGTCGCCAAGGTCGACTGTCTTTGACTTCCTTCCAATACGCATTCCTGTAAATCTCTCTTTCCAACTATAAGAATAATATGGCAAGAAAGCGACATTACAGTTTTATGACACTATTATAGTGGTTTTAATTTTCCATCGGTTATGGCTGATATGCAATCAGTGCGTAATTTAGGAAAAAGCGGACTTGTTTTACTGTCAGAATGTTTATTTTACACTTTAACGGTCTATCATTAGTTATTCTATAGAATACCTAGTTATTTCATAGAATAACTAGGTAAAGTGTGAAATAAATAATTTATTTTACACTTTAACTAACTTGATCAGTTAATCTATAGAATAACTAGTTATTCTATAGAATAACTGAATTATACGCTTTAACGGTGACATATACACATTTTCCGTACCCTGCGGATCTCACAATATTAGGGGGTGTAAATGTATCCTCCTCTCAAAAAAATACTGTGGTAGCAATTTCTCTCTATATATGCAACAGATAGATGGGGTAAAACCACCCCCTTTAATTGCAAAATTGGTATTCTAATAAATGATATACGAACTTTTTTCATAGTACTTTTGAAGCATAGCATGATATGATGAAATCCATGAAAGTCACAGCTGTATAATGCATTTCTAAACAATATAATTCGGTGCAAATTAGATGAAAATATAACAATATTAATTATGCTGAATTTTCCTTTAAAGCCAACTCGAAGTGCATTTATATAAGAAAAATAAAATTCCATTTTCGGCAGAATACTAACATTCTTTAATTTCCCCAACAAAACTGTACCCTAAAAAATTTGGCATTTAGCACATGATTCCAAAAAATTAAATTTACGCACCATTTATTATTATAGTTTACTCTCTCTTTTTTTTGGGGGGGGGGACTATATAGGAAGTTTTCTTCCCATTTCAGACTTTTCTTGAATTCCATAATTTTTCAGTTTAGCTACTTATCCATGAACGTAGTCAGTTGCGTTTTCATTTTAATTCCATTTTAAGGAGAGTTGGAACCTTAAGTCGGAAAATGTTAAATTGGCCACTTCGATGTACCTTTTCTAAAAATCTGTTATAGATACATGTTTGAAACATTTTATACAAGTAAAGTACACCTTTCTCATTATGCTGAAATGAGCTTTTTAAAAAAAAACCAAAACTTTATTTTTTACGATTTTTTGTGTCAAAATAGGGTAAAATTTCACTATGTCTAATTAAATATTTTGTAAATTTATGAATAATTAAAAATTAACCAGAAGCTCATTGCAGTATAATGAGAAAGTTATACTTTACATCTATAAAAAATTTCAAACATGAATCTGTAACAGATTTTGAGAAAAGGTGCATCGAAAAAACAGGGTTAGGGTTAACGGACTTAGGGTTCCACCTCCCTTTAATGCTTTACAATTTCGCATATCAGCGCCTTTTCAGAAAAAGATTTTACCAGCTAACTTCATTATTAATATAGGTTATTTCTATAACACGTATTATTTAAGATTTCTTTTCTCTGATTGTCTCTGTATTAATATTTTTTGAATTGATAGAGATACATGTTTATGTAACATTACAGAATCGATGGTTGTACAAAATATATTTTTGTTTTTAAAGTATTTAAAATTATATTTAAATACGTTTTTTGGTTCAAAATTAAAATTAAATAAGTACAGTGAATTTTTGGATTAATGACACTCCTGGGTTACAGCCCTATTTTGGTTCAAAATTAAAATTAAATGAGTACAGTGATTTTTTGGATTAATGGCACTCCTGGTCTACAGC
This sequence comes from Araneus ventricosus, assembly GCA_013235015.1. NCBI lineage: Eukaryota > Metazoa > Arthropoda > Arachnida > Araneae > Araneidae > Araneus > Araneus ventricosus. The sequence goes on from BGPR01001706.1 coordinate 102,460, forward strand.
CCAACTAGCCCATTGGATAAAATGTCCCTGTATACAATAAAGTAAAAACGATGTGCTTTTCCAAATGGCAGAAACTGGCCATTCTACAACTAAGATAATACAGTCTGAATATAGATTCGACCTGCAAGATTGTATCCATTGATAAGTCATGTGCCTGGGCGTCCACCTGATATAATAAATCGTTTAATTTCCTCTGTCCCAATGTTCTCCCGAATATCCCAAAGTCAAATTCTTGCAAAAATGTTTTTTTCGGACACAGAGAGGTAAAAAAAACATTAAAATCATCAAATTCCCGGGAATTTTTTTAAAAAAATATTTGTAATACTCTCCTCTATGCATTCTTCATTTATGAGAAAGTAAAAACGATGTGCTTTTCCAAATGGTAGAAACTGTCCATTCTGCTATTTAGATAATGCAGTCTGAATATAGATTCGACCTGCAAGATTGTAACCATTGATAAAT
>BGPR01001706.1:107921-134144 GCA_013235015.1 Araneus ventricosus
TCTTCTTCCTCAGTATTATTCGATTATAGACGTTGAGTTGTTTCCAGCTCTGGGCTTGGTGAAATGAAAGTTTTTGTCGCTGGGCAGTCTGCTACGTAGTGGTCTAGATCACCTTTCTCTTCTCAGACCCAACGATCGTGGCCTTTTGACTTGTTTTCCTCTTGATCAGTATTATTCGATTATAGACTTTGAGTTGTTTTCAGCTCTGGGATTGATGAAATGAAAGTTTTTGTCACTGGTTAGTCTGCTACGTAGTGGTCTAGATCACCTTTGTCTTCTTAGACTCAACGATCGTGGCCTTTTGACTTGTTTTCTTCTTGCTCAGTATTATTCGTTTATAGAATTTGAGTTGTTTTCTTCTTACTCAATATAAGAGTTTAGTCTTTAATTTTTTCGCCTTAATCAAAATTTAATTTTTGGCTTTAGTCTGTACCTTTCTCACCCAATTACTGAATAAAAGTTTCTGAAATATGCTAGTATTTTTTGATATGACTATGGTCATAGAAAAAATGACAAGCAGGAGAAATAAACCTAGAAATAAGAGGAAAGAAGTTATCGCAAGTCTTGAAAGTAAGACAGTAGTAACTAGACTCCTAATGCGCTTCATATGTGATGAGAACTATCTCATTGTAGAGGATAATCATTGAGCAAGCATCCACCCAGACTGACACATACTTCGAGCTATTTATGACTCTTCTTCTTTTTTCCTCTGCGTATTTTTTTCCATTTCGTTTTGTTTCCTATGTTGTTCTGTCCAGTGTATGATTCTTTTTCATTATTATCTGTTTTTGCCCTTTCTTAAAAAAATAAAATTCACCTCCATCCATCCAAACCGGAAAGAAGCCAAATGGTTCTAAACACGGGGATGCAGGTGGTGTAATGTTATGTTAAAAGTTGTAACTTAAATGAATCATCTCTAAAAAAATTTTCTCCAATTTTCATTTTTTTTTTTTTATCAAAATTGAATTTTTTCATTTGTATGCATAGAATATATTCTGGAGAAAATATTGAGGCCAGCATACTTTTCAGCCGGACAGATATTAATAATAATAAAACTGCTTTCCTTCTTAATTAATTTTATTATTCTTGAAATAATATTTTCAGATAATTTCCTGGAAGTATGCTTCAGCTGTGTTTGATGGTTAATCTCAGTTCTTCAACAATGATTTGTCTCCTGCCTAGATTTCCCTAAAACATAATACCCTAAAAGTTCTCTATGAGGTTGAAATCGATAGATACTTTTTGAAGGCCAGTTGAGTACTTTAACATGAACGTCTTCAAACTATGATTATGTTCAACTTAAAGAATGAGAAGATGTATTGTCTAATACTAATAAATAGCCACCATGTGTTAGAAGTGGATATTCTGCAGTTGATTATTGCTTGGACATCTTAATACGCTTTAGATTCTATGCGAATGCGAATGAAAACAATTAAAATGGTTTCTTTCATAGAAAGTCTGCCTCATCCCACATGTCTGGCACCGGTCAGAACGAGCGAGAGTGGTCTCCCTTAAACTTTCTCGTATACTTCCCAAAAAAGGTGCTGTTTCCCCTCCCCCCGCGTGGATAAAAAAATTCGAACCTATTGTAACCCAGGATCCAATGACTATCAGAAAATATTTAGGTAAAGAATTAAATTCAAAGAGACGCGTACCGATTAAATGCGTACCGATTTCCACTCTTGCCGGCTCAAGGACAAAGTCACGTAATCCTTTTGCGTGCACAAATTCTTACCAGTACGCATGCGCTTGGGAATCGGATTAAAAAAATTGAATATGCAATTTGAACGCCTATTTTTGACGGATTTAGCCCAAAATTTTATACGAGCCTACATTCATGACGATAAAAATGTGTACCAAATTTTATCCATCTAGCTATTCTTGTTTTTGAGTTGTAGTGTTCACATGACCGCTGATATACAGACAGACAGACGTCCCGTTGACGGATTTTGTCCAAAATTTGATAGAAACCTACAAATTATGTGTCAAGTTCACATACCAAATTTCCTCCCCGTAGCTCTAATAGTTTTGGAGTTATCGTGTTCACAGACAGACAGACAGACACACACACAGACAGACATAATTCCAAAATTGTGTTTTTCGGACTCAGGGAGGTCTAAAACGTGGAGATTCGTCAAAATCTCGAGTTCGAATTTTTTGACGTTTACAATACTTTGTCTTTGTATAGGAAACGAGAAAGTAAAAAACGAAAAAAAGGGGGGGATGAAATCCAAGATGGCTATGCGAGCCTTCCCCCAGGATCGGGGCCTTTTACTATGCTCAACAAGAGACCTTCAAGAACATTTTGTAGTAATTTTAAAAACTATGTGTTTCTTTGTTTTTCTTCAAACCCTTCGGTTATTGTACCATCAATTAAGATGTTTTACAAATTTATTCGTTTTTATACGAATTATCTCAAAAACTATTAAAGCACTGTCTATCTGCAAACACAAACCACTTGTGGAGCAATGTGGACAACATAGTTGTAATATTATTTCTATGTGTATTTTCACACTCTAAATGTGATTTGTATTATGATTCAATAGCAAACCATCAACGTTTTCACTTATTTCAGCTTCAGAAGAGTTTTGCAGCTTTCTTTCACTTACAGTTGGCAAAGTATATGTAGACAACACTTTTTTTCTTTCATTTCCATTTGTTACGTCAGAGGCTTTCTTTTTGGAATATCTATTTCCCTCGAACTTTGAGTTCGTTGACGTGTTTTATTGCTCTTATTCGCCACAGCTTAAATATCTCTAGCATAAAAATATAGCACGAAAAAGAGAGTAAAAATGATAACACGAAATCGTTTTCAAATGTAAACAAAAAACAAACAAGCGAAGTTAATTCGATTTTTCAGTTAATGTTAGTTCAGTTAATGTTCCAGCAATGTTAGTCTTATGGTTGAGAAGAGAGTTTTACAAGGTTAAGCATGGAGTGACGGGCAGCGGCTGTTCCAGGATCCCTGACCTTGGCGACGAACTTGGCGATCATTTTGGCGATTTGACGACAAATTTGGAGACCTTGGCGACAAATAGACGATTCCAGAAAATGCAACCCTTTTCTCGATATTTCTATTAGGAAAGGGAATACGCGTGAATATATGAGAAAACTCCTTGTGACGTCACGGCCTGTCGGAGAGAGTATATACGGACCGCTCCTGGATCAGAGGGAGTAGTGTTGATCCATTGGGAACAACTTTAGAGTTTCGTCCGCAGTGCGAGCTAGGAAGCTGGTGCGCTGAACGTTATTGAAAGTGCAGTTATTGTCATTACTAGTTATTTGCCGACTGTTTGTATTACTAAATATCAAAGCGCTGAACTGTTATTACCTGCGAATTGTTGTCTGTTTACATTAGTAATCTGCGCAAGAACTATTGTTTCCTGTACCTGTGCTATGTGCTTTCCTGCATATTTGTGAATAAACCTTCATTCTCCATTATCCTGCGTGTTGGACTGTTTACACCATACACCCACAGAAAGACTTTTGTAACAATACTTTGCGTGCGCCCTGGGCTGAGTAACTTTTCACCGCATCCGAGCCGTAACAAAGAATTTGAGAGCTTGGAACCCTAAGTCCGTTAACCCTAAACCTGTTACTTCGATGTATCTTTTCTCAAAATCTGTTAAAGATACATGTTTGAAACATTTATACAAGTCAAGTACACCTTTCTCATTATGCTAAAATGAGCTTTTCTAAAAAAAATCAAAACATTTTTTACAATTTTTTGTGTCAAAATAAAAGGGTAAAATTTCACTATGTCTAATTAAATATTTTGTAAATTTATAAATAATTAAAAATTAACCAGAAACTCATTTCAGTATAATGAGAAAGGTGTACTTTACCTCTATAAAAAATTTCAAACATATATCTATAACAGATTTTGAGAAAAGGTACATCGAAATGGCCAATTTCACATTTTTTGTTCTGACACAAAAAAATTTGTAAAAAACATGTTCTTGAATTAAAAAAAAAAAAAATCGTTTCAGTATAATGAGAAAGATGTATTGTACTTGAATAAAAAATTTCAAACATGAATCTGTAACAGATTTTGAGAAAATGTACATCGAAGTAACAGGGTTAGGGTTAACGGACTTAGGGTTCCAACTTCTCTTAATGCTTTACAATTTCGCAAATCAGAGCCTTTTCAAAACAAGATTTTGCCAGCTAACTTCATTAATATAGGTTACTTCTATTACACGTATTATTTAAGATTTTTTCACTGATTGTCTCTGTATTAATATTTTTTGAATTGATAGAGATACATGTTCATGTAACATTACAGAATCGATGGTTGTCCAAATTATATTTTTATTTTTAAAGTACAGTAGACTCTCCCTACAACGAAGTCTCTCTACAGCGAATTTCTCCCTATAACGAAATTTTTAATCGGAATGTTAAATAACATTCAAAATATTCTCCATATAACGAAGTGGTTGTCTCCCTATAACGGATTTTTTCAGATGTTTATCTTTTCGATTTTGTCATTTTTGAAGAAAGTTGATAGTTTCTGTGCAACCAATTCGTTCACACGTGTCTGTTTCTGGAACCACTCACTCTTAAAATGTGAAAATTTTTCTGAAAATTTTACATCACGAAATGCAAAGAAATGTAAAATGACGGAATTTTTCAAGTAAAATAAACGTAATTATATAGTATTATTCTCTAAATTGGTGAATTGTCTTCGCTTTTGAACATTTTATTTATACAATAAAAATTAGTATAATTTTAACAAATGTATAGTATATATTACTTCATTTTTAATTGAGGATCATAATTGAATACATTTGAACTTATCGCGCCTATTGAAAAGTTTGGAACATTTACTTAAACAACTGTAAAAATCTCTAATCTCCGTATAGCGAAATTTTCTCTATAATGAATTTTTCAATTGGAACCAAGCGATTTCGTTATAGGGAGACTCCACTGTATTTAAAATTATATTTAAATAAATTTTTTGGTTCAAAATTAAAATTAAATGAGTGCAATGAATTTTTGGATTAATGGCACTCCTGGGTTACAGCCCAACTAGCCCATTGGATAAAACATCCCTGTATATGAGAAGGTAAAAAAGATGTGCTTTTCCAAATACAGTGAAACCTCTTCGAACGGCCACCCCTATATAGCGGCCACCCCTCTTAACGGCCAATTTTTCGTGGCACGGATTTTTCGGCCCTTAGACCTAATGTTAAAATAACCCCTAGAAACGGCCACCCAACCCCTCTGAACGGCCGCCGGGTAGGTTCGTCCATCCAATTTAACAAACGCATCGGCTAGAGATTTACTTTTTAAACTGAAAAACGAACTTGAAAAAATGGAGAAGGGTAATAGGGAAAGAGAGTATTTTAGAAAGAGAGTATTATAGAGAATTTTCCGAGAAGGGTAAAAACTTAAAACAGTCACAAATTGTTTCCTTTTCACAAAAAATGTTAAAAATTATTAAATAAAGTCCTATTTTCTCTTTAGATAAGTCTCAAACTTCATTTTAAATAAGAAATATGTGTCAGACTTGTTTATATTATGTATTATAGCAATTATCTTGTAATTGTAACGAAACCCTTCAGAGCGGCCACCCCCTCTGAGCGGCCAATTTTTCTCGGAACGGAGGGGTGGCCGCTCAGAGAGGTTTCACTGTAGTAGACACTGGCCATTCTGCAACTAAGATAATATAGGCTGAATATAGATTCGACCTGCAAGATCGTATCCATTGATAAGTCATGTGCCGGGGCGTCCACCGGATATAATAAATCGTTTAATTTCCTCGGTCGCAATGTTCTCCCGAATATTCCGAAGTCAAATTCCTGCAAAAATGTTTTTTTCGGACACAGGGAGATGAAAAACATTAAAATCATCAAATTCCCTAAAAAATTTTAGTACTTGCAATATTCTCTTTCTATGCACTCTTCGTCCACAAGTAAGTAAAAACGATAAGCCTTGCCAAATGGCAGAAACTGGCCATTCTACAATTTAGATAATACAGTCTGAATATAGATTCGACCTGCAAGATTGTATCCATTGATAAGTCATGTGCCGGGGCGTCCACCGGTTATAATAAATCGCTTAATTTCCTCGGCCCCAATCCCCTCCCAAACAGAGCTCCAAAGCCAAATAGGGCAACCCACTTCCAGGGGCAGCACGGCTCACCACTCACTTGATGTGGCAGAATCCGGCAGATGAAACCCTGCTGCCTCACCACCTGATCCCCCTGGCTGGGGGGCCGCCCACCCAGGACACCCCCCCGCCCCAAGTCTAATCCCTTCTCCTCCGGCCGTCCTTCTACACATTGCACGGGGACTTGGCTACCCTCAAAGGGGATTTACAGGTGGTCTTCATTTCCCGAGGATTTAGGGCGAAAAGGGAAATACGCCGAGACATGAAATCCCTGACCGAAGTCCTTTGGACCCTTTCTATCAGTCGCTTTCCACACTGCGCAGATGCATTAGGGGCGCCCGTGGAAGGGCTTTTTCTTATTTTAGTCCTGCCGCTGCTTTAGGCCCGCACCGAACTTTTTCCGAATATTTCCTTTTAAATATATATTTATCCGTATGTTTTGCAGGGATTCGCTTTGTAACCAGTTATGGGGGATATTTTTGCGAAGAGAGAGTTTTTATTTAGTCTTTTTTTCATCTTTCTTCTCGAATTTGAAGTTATTTAGCCTGCATTCTTTTGATAAAATATTTTTTCCCCAACTGAGGTTCGCGAAGTAAGTTGGGAGTGGACAACTTTTCAACTGCTTCTGAAACTATCCCAACGGTGAGGAAGCGGAGAGGGAGAGTAGGATATGGAACTTAGAGTTTTTAAAAAAAGAAATCCTCCAATAGTATATAATTTCTCTTGATTTCTTTCTTTTTTCCCCAACTATTTCTTTCTTTCCTTGGCTTGTGTTTTTTTAAATAGCAAATCCCATACCCGAAACAATTTGAAACGATAGGCAGTTTTTATACTCTTATTTCAAGTCTTCCATATTTGTAAATTTCGTGTTGGTAAAGATGGAATTGGTGATCGATTTTTCATTAACACCCTGATTGATGGGTTAGAATTCTAAAATTTTGCACAGTGTGTGTTCCCTTTGTTAATATACGCTGCTCAGGGGATGTTTGAAAATGAATATGAAGCGATAAAAAAAGAAGCATTTGATTTTTTAAAAATTTAACAATAACATAGGAAAAGCAAACGACAAGATGTAACCCTGATGTTCTTCTTTAACCATAAAAATAAATAAATAAATATAAAAAAATTGAAAATGAAAAAGAAATCGAATTTTTCTTTTCCGTTTATCGCTTCAGAGTCATTTCGGCATATTTTTTTTGTAAGCAGTGTAATGCTTGGTGTTTTCAAAACTTCATTATTAGTTTATCGATAAATTTTATTTAAGTTTTGATTCCCTCTGAGAGGCACAGCACTGGTAGTGAGTTTGTGAAAATATTGATGACGAGTCTCCCTAATTATTACAATAATGATTTATGAAATATATTAATGACTAAAAAGTAAAAAGTAATGAAAATAAACCCTTTTTTTAAATAAAAAAACAACACTCTTTTATCAGTGTACTTAAAAGTAGAAAATAATATTTTTATCAAAAATCTGGAGGGTCAACCTAAAAGATAAGGCGTAAGGCACTGAAAACATTAGGATAAGAAAGAAAATTCTTGAAAACTTTCTAAATATATTATGAGGATTAAAATGCAACTAACGCAGTGCATCTCTATCATTGCGTCAGGTGTTTATGATTTTATTTTGACTCCTTGATTTTTGATAAAATATTATTTTATACTTTCACCTATACTAATAGAAAACTGTATTTTTTTTTAAAAAAATTCATTTAAAGCACGAATTAACCTAGGGCATATCTATCATTGGCTCAGGCATTTATGATTTTTGATAAAGTCATTTTTTTTACTTTTAAGCACACGAATAAAAAAGCTTATTGTTTTTATAAAAAAAAATCATTTAGAGCACGAATTTACTTACTGTATATCTGTCATTGTCTTTTATATTTTCGTTTTGAAACCATAGAATTTTTTTTGATAAAAATATTATTCTCTAGTTTTAAGTAAATTATTAAAAAAAAGTTTTTTTAAGTTATTTTTTTTCTATTAAACCACTGACTAGCGTACAATATAACTGGATCTTGAAACTGAGCCTGTGAATTTATTAATCGTTTTTCCTAAGTTGTTTTAAACCTAAGTTAACGTTATGGTTGAACTTAATCCGTTAACGCAGAACTTAATTTATGGCACAGATTTCAGTAAATTTTTAACTATGTTAAAAACACAGAGATGAAGATAACTGTGAAGTAAAGTTAAATCTGAGAAAAAAAGTTTAAAAAAAAATTCAAAAAATCGACCGAAGATCATTAAAATTTTTTAATATACATATATATTGAAAGATTTTTAAAATATAGTAAAATATTAATAAATAAAAAATACTTTAGAATTGTTAGCAGTCGGAAATCAGTCAAAGGAAAAAAAAAATTCAAAATGACTTCAAAATCTGGCTAACTGGTTGTACGTAGAAGTTCAAAATTGTTTAGGAATGTGGTAATCCGTAATTAATTGTAAAAAAAGCAAAAAAAGAAACAATGGAATGCATTCGGTGAACACTGTTGGACAAAATTATAAATTCGAGAAATTTTCATTTTGTTTTAATCATAATTTAACTCAGTTTAATTTTGCTTTAATAACATAATGATGATTAATTACAAAAATACATCTAAATTTAGTATGTCTCATAAATAAAATAAAAATAATTAATATAATAAGAAAATGTGCAACTTTAAAATTTTTTATTACTTGAAATCTGGGTAAAATTATAAATTCAAAGATATAAAATTCTGGATTGGGTTATTTTTTGTTCAAATAAGTTCATTTTAATTAAAGAAAAATATCAATGTACCATAGGTGACTGCTATTTTACTTTATTTTTCACCAAAATGTCAAACAATAAAATGCTTAAAACTTAAAATAATTGGCGAAACCAAAGGAACAGTCCCCCAGCCCAAACTACTGGACCGATTTCGTCAATTTTTGTTTCATATGGAAGATCATGACCTCTAGATACATCATTAATTGTCTCCTGCCCCATACCAACCTCCATTTTCGAAGGAAATCACAAAGCTTCATTGTACATTCTCTATGGGAAAAAACCTTGACAGATTTCTACCGATACTTTAAATAACATCAGAAGTTTGAGAACGAAAAAAAAAAATTTTGTTCTTTTCATATATTTTTGAATTTAAGATAAAGGCAAATTTCATATGAGTAAACGGAATACATACATTTCAAGACAAACGTTCAGGATTTTTTATAATGTGGTTTTGTACAAAATTAAATTACTTGTTTATGAAATACTTTTATGAAACTTGTCTAATTTGAAGTTGTTTATTCGATTTCATCGGCAATAAGAATTAATCGTGCGTCGCTTGAATTTTCTATTAGAAGAATGTTAAAATATCGTCTGTAATTCGAATTTTTTTTTGAATTGTTTTCGTAAGTTAATCTTTAAATGTCCTATTTTTTAAAACAATGATTTAAAAATGTTTTTTGACTTTCATTTCTTGAATAAAACATGGGAAAATACTTTAAAAAATCTTATTTTGTTTTAAATATGGTTTATGGCTAAAAAACAGTCAGTTACCAGCTGACAACACTGGGCTTTAGTTGAGAAAGAAATTTCCTCGATAAAATTTTATAATGTCAAACACAGATGAATTTTCATAACTAATAATACGGATAAGGAATTTCCTTCAACGTTGTAGAATAAAATATGGTATTCTCAAGCACACAAACAAAGCAAAATACTTGCAACCTCGAGCGAAAAACATCAATTTATTTTGATTTTTTCATCAGCACTCTGGATGCTATCTATATGTTGTAAATTGATTTAATAACATTTTCAGTATGTGTCCTTTTGGCAACAACAGGCATTACAGCTTTAGTTTTATTCTCAAGATTTTAGAAGATAAAATTGGGTATATTACTTAAGAACAACAATGGGCATTTAGGGGTTAAATATGTCCATACCTTTTGTCCAAAGTGAATAATTTTTTAGAGACCCTTAAATCACTCAAGGACTTTACTACTACACAATGAATAAAAAAAAGCAATAAAAACTTTGAGCACGTTATATCTGAACTGTGATGTCAGCATTGCAACTGTTGTAGTATTAAAAGTACTATACATTGTTTGTTTATTAAAATTGTTTACTTCTTAATTCAAATTATGATTTTTCAAATTATTAAAATAATTATTTGTATTTATTACTTTATTTATTAAAATTATTTCCTGTTTATTTATTGATTATGTAACATTTATTAAAACTGTTAAATGTTAAAAATAAATCTTAACAATCATTTTGTTTAAAAATTTGTTTTCTCATGCTTTACGCATTTTCAGAGCCAGCTTTTCCTAAATCGAATTTTTTGATAAATTGAATTTTTTTGCGATCCACCAATTTAAAATTAACCAAGCTCCAATTAATTAAAGTTATCAAGACAATATATTGATAAATAATATCTCATATAGGGGTCATTTAGGTATAAATAAGAAATAAATATAAATTTCATAGGCGATACACAAATGAGGCGTTCAAGCATGGTTGTATCTTTGATTTTAGTATTAAAGGAAATCAGTTCTTTCGGAGAAATCACTCAGTTCTAGTGTCGCTTCTGACAAATCCATCCTTGCCATACTTTTAGCCACATGACTTTCCCATAAGATTTGAAAAAAGGACTATTTCGGCTGCAGTAAAAAAGAAATAGTCCTTTGCTCTCTTCTAAAACCATACCTTAAACTAACTCTCATTGAACGAAATAACTTTTTTTAAGTGCAGTGAATAATAGCCAACCCACGCGTAGTTTGATTTCGATTGAAGAATTCATCAAACACACTCTGTCAGCAGTGGAAAAAGAAGAGCCCAGTCACAGTTCTAAGGCTGCTCTAAACACTCCTTTCAAAAGCCGGTAAAAACTAAACACCGAATATTTACTCTTTTAACTGCCGACCGTGTCCTGTCAGTTCGAAAAGCTTCTAAAGTCAACAATAAATCGGAAATTACTTTAAAACATTCTCTTTCATGCGCGCGCAAATACTACATCACCAACCCGACGGCAGTGGAAGAATATGAATTTTCTGAATAGCCCGCCCAAGTATCTTTATCCTCCAGAACTTAATTTTCCACTCCCTTTCGTCCGAAGCTTCTGGAGCAGAAATAAGTTTAAAGCACAGAAGGCCGACACTTAACTCGCAACTTTTCAGCTCGACTGCTGCCTGCAGTTACCTCTAACACGTCAACAAACACCCACTGAAAAGATTAGACCTCTTTTGTTGCGAATTCTCTTCGCCGAGCGAGCTTTGGTATTTATTATGATTCGGTGGCAACAATGAGCATTGTCATCTGACGACCGAAGCGACATCTTTATCAAACGTAATAAATTACGAACTTTTTTTTCTTCCTTCTTTGGCTGGGTTGAATTTTCCTTCGGATACAGATCTGGTCGGGGGGATGCATTGAATAGGGCTGGAACCTTCAACACGAGGTTCGCATTGTGTGCTTGCCTCTGGGGTTTGGAAAGCCATTGAAAAGTTTCCATGGCTATTCAGCGGAGTTATTGCCTTGGTGTTGTCGGTGCCCCACAATGCTTCACGCAGGGGGCTCTGGTCTTTTAAAATTTTCATATTCCACGGGAGGTAATTTTATTTTCGGTGTTGTCGGGATATTGAAGGTGACTCTGGAAGCGGACAGCGGGAGGGAAATAAAGACCTATTTAAATTCGAAACGGGTGGTCACCAAATCAACAAATTGGTTTCGAACCACCCCAAAAGCACCTGTAGGGCTGCCCGCTGACCTCTCTCTGAGGATTATTGGACTGTGGTCACTCTTACAAGTAGATTATAGATCTGTATGAGATTTTCAAGAAACTGTGCGCCATTTTTTTTAATGGAAGAAGAATGTTTTTGGAATTTTTAGTTGGAAGTTGTCGGATGTTTCAATCAGTGTTTATGCACTAGATCTAAAAAAAATAAATAAATAGTTGCTTTCTTTTTTATTATTTATTAGATTTCCGAAACAGATGCATATGCAACAGTGTTTCTTAAACTGTAAGTTGCTGAAATTTCTCAAAGAATTTTCAAATTCGTAAGAACTGGAGATAAAACTATTTAAAATTAATGTTACATTAAAAATTTCTACATAAATATTTTATCACATTTACTTCAGTAGGAATTAATTATTGCTTCATTTTGTTACATGTTTACCCAAATTTCGAGTCGTGATAAATATTCTTTCCTTCTTTGAAAATATTCAACCTCGAAAATTTTTACTATCGATATGGAGTCAAGATAGGAAAAAGTATAAAAAGCCCTATTATATATGAATATTCTAGATGTAGATTTCAATAAGTAATTTATTATATTTTCTATTTATTAATCACTTCTTCCAGCACTTTGATGTCCATTTTCAGTGGGTCCTATTTCATTTTGTCATGTTTCACAATATTGTGCCACTGTGCATTTATTAACCAAATTTAAAAATCTGACTTTTTTTTTAATATACAGGACGTAATATGATTCCTTCTAGTTTTATGGAGAGAATGCAAAAACGCAAAATTTAACCATCAGAATGATGAAAAAAGTCACTTGGACTTTGTTTTCATTAATAATAAAACTATTAACAAAAAATTACACTTATTTACCTACACATACCTTATTCACTGCTCGTAAACATTCCACAATGCAGCTGTATAGTTGGTCTTTATCTCCTGGTACACATAACAAAAGTGTGTGAAACTTATTCAAACTACTTCTGCGAATTGACGAATGCTATACAAAATTATTAATTGTAATTTTAGTAATAAAGAGGCATTGTAATATATTTTTTTTTACTAATAGTGAATCAAAAAATTATGCTAAAACATTATATTATTTTCTAAATTAGGTAAAGAAGTAAGCAAAGAAGAAATCGAAAAAGTTGAACAACTTTGTCAATTATTACATTCAAATTATGACATCACCTATCTATAATATTTTTGTATACGTTTTGGACAATGGGGGAAAAATTAACCCACTGAGGAACTGGGAAAGTCAGTCGCTCCTCCTACCGATATTATTGAACATCAACATTTTCAGTAGAAGTAAAATTAACATTGCATATAGAAACAATAGATGATTTTGAAAGAATTAAGAAATAAAAACTTCTCTCAGTTCATGAAAATGCATTTTTTTTTTATCATCCCGCCCTGAAGAGTGAGTAGCACGTTTTTAGCCTTCTGCCATTTCAAGCACTCGCATTTGCTTAGCGAGAATATGTGGCACACAGGGAATTATATGATTTTTTTCGCCCCCAAGCTGTTATCAGTGGCTTAGCATGTGTGAGTAGCGTCCGGAGAAGGGTATTCACTTTTCGCCACCCCATGCTTTCAAAACGGACATAAACCCGCAATGTTTTGTCTCCATGGAGCCCCCTAGAGCCCAGAGAACCTGTACCCCCTTGCCCTCGGTCGCTACGCCACTGGGTACTTACCATTACCACCCCATGCTTTCAAAAAGGACATAAACCCGCTAATGTTTTGTCTCCATGGAGCCCTCTAGAGCCCAGAGAACCTGTACCCCCTTGCCCTCAGTCGCTACGTCACTGGGTACTCGTGGTTAAGATGCATATAATATTTGAAAGCAGAATTAATTTCAATTTTAATATAAATCATTATAATATATTATATTGATTATTATATTTAATATGATTGAATTTTTTAAGCCTTTGCAGAAATAAAGCGAAGGATTGTCATACTCCACAAAAATTTTTTAAAATTTATTACAAGTTTCCTTGAAATTAAATTGATCTAGCAATCAATTTGGTTACCATATAGTTGAAATCATTTTGAGAAGTTCAAATCATCTCTGAGTATTCCGAAAGTAGTACATTTTAAGGAAATTCTACTTCTAAAAATATCAAATGCACCCTTAATTGCTTATGGAAGAGGAGTTGCAATAAAATGCGTTCACATTTCCAGAGCCATCATACACCACATTTGAATCTCTAACATAAGGGTTCCCAACCTGTGGTACGCGTACCTCTAGGGGTACGCGAACTCAAAGTCGTAATGGCCGACGTAAAAAAAGATATGGGATTAAAAATATTACAGAATTTTATTTCCCCAAGCTCATGTGAAAAGTAAAAGTGAAAGTTGTGCAAGTCCTAAACCTACCCTCAAAATAAGAAATAAAGAAATCAAAAGGAAGTGTAAATTTTAGTTATCCTTATAAGCTAATGCGAAATTATTACAATACAGATTTCATCTGTTTTGAAGTTGAACTAATACTTTTGTAAAAATGGAAGAAAACGTAAAATCAAAAATGAGTCCTGCAAATGTTATTAATTCCAGTCATTTGACTATGAAGCTCACCTAGGCCCTTAACATTATTGATAAAAACTTCTTTGTGCAGACGGATGGTTTCAGGGGGGATATGACAGTAGGGGGGTACGCGAAAATAAAAACACTAATCAAGGGTTACGCGAGGGAAAAAAGTTTGGGACCCCTCGCTCTAACATACGACTGAGGGATGTTACCACCGATTCACGGCATTCAAAGCAACAAATAAAACCGAAAATCAAAAAAGCGCAATAAAATTCCTCTCGCGATACTTTTCGAAATCATTCAAAGTCTAAAAGTTGAGTTGAATGGGGGGAGGAAACTTCCTTTCCGCGTGAGAGAAAGGTATTGATTGCCGAGTTGGAAAAAGCGGGAGGAAAAGTTGAAGAATCTGCATGTATTAAAAGGCCGTCGCTGTGCAGCTGCACATTATCGGTGCGGGAGGAAGGATTCTTCATCGGAAGTTGGACACACACAAATCCTGATGGCTAGGATCAATGGCATATTGATGGCCTACTATCAGACGCCAACATGTTTCTCCGAACGCCGCCCTGCCACGGCTGATACCGGAGCGCACGCATCTGCATAGGTCGGTTGGGGGACCCTCTTCTAAACCGCGCAGCTACAAAGCAACACTGTGGGCCATCACCAGGGCCGTCTTATCCACTGGGCTAATTCGGCTTATATTATTTGTTGTTTGTATCATTTCGTGTATATATTTTCTTTTTGCCATACAGTAGAGTCTTCCTACAACGAAGTCTCCCTATAACGAAATTTTTAATCGGAATGTTAAATAACATTCAAAATATTCTCCACATAACGAAGTGGTTGTCTCTCTATAACGAATTTTTTCAGACCTTTATCTTTTCGATTTTTGCCATTTTTGAAGAAAGTTGCTAATTTCTTTGCAAACAAATCGCTCACACGTGCCTGATTCTGGAACCACTCGCATCGTTCATTCCAGCGATAACACATAACAATAGAATGCTATGTGAAGGGTAATGCAGTTGTGGGGACCTGTGTTTCTACAGAGGGAGCAACATTTCTACGGGCCAAGATTCCAAGAATTGGGGGTGGAAACAGCAAATGGATGTGACAATACGCATTTTATGTTTATCCGTACTAGTACATATCATTCTCTAAATTGGTGAATTGTCTTCACTTTTGAGTATTTTCTTTATGCAATAAAAATTAGTATAATTTTAACAAATTTATAATAAATATTACTTCATTTTTAATTGAAAGTCATAATTAAATATTTTTGAACTTATCGCACATACTAAAAGGTTTGTAACATTTACTTAAAGAACTGCAAAAATCTCTAATCTCCGTGTAACGAAATTTTCTCTATAGCGAATTTTCAACTAGAACCAAGCGATTTCGTTATAGGGAGATTCCACTGTATTTTCTTTTATTTATATACTTTTTTTATTCTCAATGATATTTTCAAACTGTATACCTTCCTATTTGCTATGGATGCATTTTTAATCCAACTCGAAATTTGACTGAACGCTCACCATAGAAATGCCACCTGAAGAAGTCTACACAGCAAATAAGAAGATATGGTTTAAAAATTTAATCCATAGTAACATGAAAATAAATAAATTAATGAAAGCATATGCTATTAATAACAACATTTATGATTCACTAAAGGGACCAGAGTGAAATTGTTTTTAAATAATATTAAGATATCTGAACTCTTTTACCTTAACACCACTGATTAAGAAAATCTTAGGTGGGTTGTCTCTGTGCCCGACCCTAAGTTTTTAGCACTTTAATTATGTAGTTAATTTTGGCTGTTTATATCGTTTTTAGGTTAATCCTGGATTTATTAAAATGTTTTAGCGTCCTAAATTTTATTGAGCATTCACCCTTGGGGAATCCCAATTGATACCTTTGTTTTTACCCTTCTTATTTTTAAAATTTGATCATTTTATTCTTGCATTTTTATTGTTGTTTGACTGACATGAACTTTTGTGGATTTCATTGTTTACTGGACTGGTGAGGGACCACGGGGTCTGTTTTTAATGCTCCTTTTGTAAGATTTTAAAGATACTTTACAAAAATTCTCCGTCTTTTTACTGGTGTATTGTACTGAGCTTATATTTGTATTTTACTCATTTGGATACACTCTGGGGGCTCCTCTTTATAAGAATTTTGAATGTTTTTAATGTTAGTACCAGATTTGGTGATTAGAATCAAACATAATTCAATTAATTTATGGTTCTCTCCGAGTGTAATATCGATTCAGTGGCGTATTGGATTTTTTCTCTTGTGAGTGTTTTAGCTTACTTAATTTATTTTTGTTGTTGCCCCTTTTTTGCAGTGTTTGTAATGTTCTGTGCAAGGTTTGTGATGCTTTTGTGTGTGTCGTGTCATATTAATATATTTGTATTGCTTTTATATTTCCCCACCGGTCTGCTAAAGGCCTTACACCCTTTTGGGTAAGCCTGACCGGTGTAGGTTTTAAATTAAAAAAAAATACAATTCGAATCCTTCATAACATTTGCTTCATAGCATAGAGGGAAAAAGTGAAACACAAAGTTATAGAGCATCATCGATTTAGTACAAAAAGACACCTTATAAACATGAATGCTAAAAACAGAACACTTAAAATGCACGTTTGTTTTTTTGCTGCTTCAAAAAACTGTGACGTCACGAAACTTGAGAGAAAGGAGAAAAGATTATCTTTCAGACTTTTTGATTATAAATTACAAGTTATACCACTGTGCCACGTTGGGGACTCGTTTTTCGCCTGAAAGCTAATATTTTCTCCTTTCGTTCAAGTTTCGTGACGTCAGGCAGGCGTTTCGTTGCGCAGGCGCACCGTCATGTTGGAACCATACATTCCGGAGCTGTAAACAAACAAATGTGCATTTAAAGCGTTCTGTTTTTAGCATTAATGACAACAAGGTGTCTTTTTGGACTAAATCGATGATGCTCTACAACTTTGTAATTCACTTTTTTCCTCTATCTCATATCGTTTTAGAGATAATAACGCTAACTCCAGCGTTTTCCACCAGGTGGCGCTGTAAGTGGTTTCATCCAGTAGCGCATAGTCACTTTACCATACCTAAACACCGCTCTTATGAAGATAGCTGCAGCCATTCGGTAGTTAAAGGGGTGGTAAGGGACTTTAGTGGGCATCCTGTATATTGACGTTATAGCAACATGAGGGGTGGACTTCGTAATTCTAAACCGTGATCAAATAAGGAGAAGGACACCTGAGAGAACTTTTGTGACAGTATTTTTAAAAAGAGCATTGAATTCGTTAAAAAATTGCTAAATTTATCGCGATATTCTGGACTAAATAAAATGCTGTTGTTCTGAGTTGTGAATGCCCATCAAAACTAACGCACTAGGAAGTAGCTTTCTTGACACGAATACTGTGTGTGCAGAGAAACCCGTTTTACAGATTAGTCGGGGGTCCAACACGGAACTTGTCCATTTGGATTAACATACGTTATTGAGTGAAGATGCGCGAATTAAATTTGTGTCTTATGAACTAAAATTTAGTTCAGTTATTTCAGTCACGATTTATGCATTTTAGTCTTGAAATAATTAAAATCTATGCTTCTCATTCGCGGTTAAACAGCCTGCTCAAATTGAGAAATATGATTTTGAAAAGTTAGAAGTTCTTTAATTTTTCTAAACCACAATTAATTATAAAAAATTCGATTGGATAAATGTTATAGATCTACGCATTTTTCGAATAAACAAATAAAAGCAATGAAAATAAAAGAGACTCAACAGCTTCATGGAATATCCTCTGAATTATGACAATTAGCATGGAATATGTGTGAAGTGACTGAAATCGTCCCTCAAAGCGTATGATACAAACGAACTTTCTGTCATGGAAATGTATTCAAAATGCCATAAACGATTACATTACAATTGGTAAATGAGTGGATTTTAATATATACAGTAAGTCCTCGATTATAGAGAATGAATGGAAAATCCCGCATAATAAAAATCACGGATAAACCATTTTATATATGCGAATCTGAAAGAATACTATTTAAATGGTCATTGCTTATTTAATATATTTCTGAATGAAATAAGATAGTAAACTCGTCCATTACGTCTTTTCAATAGCTTTCGCCGAATGATACTGCGTCGATTTCTCAGGGTTAATTTTGCCGAGCAAAGGGTGCCGCGTTGGCCAGGTGGCAAGGCCCTGGCTTCGGAGTGCCCAGGAGGGTTTCCGGCTCGAGACCCGCCTTCTTCAAAGAATCACCGTGGGTAAATGTGGAGTTTACGGTACCCACCTGTTTCTCCCTAATTATTCTTGGCGCAATTTCATGTGCCGTCGCCAAATACTGTTTTGAATGTGCAGTGAGTTTTTTATTGCTCTCTTGCGCGTGCGTCACCTGAAAAGGAGAGATTGAGCACGCAATGTCTGCGGCATTTCAAAAGTGTACCGGACAAATTCTTTTAACTTAAAAAAAAAATCAGCGGTTTCGCTTTCAGCATAGCAGGAAACTAGTAGCTTCGCTTTTTCATTGAACGATAGGAATCTAGGTTTTTTAAAAAAAATTCCGAAAACGAGAATTTTCACACGCAATGCCTGCGGTATTTCAAGCGTGTACCTGACAATTTTTTGTTCAGTTAAATTAATATCAGCGACTTCGCTTTCAGCATAACGTAATACTCGTAGCTTCGTTTATTCATTGAGAACCGAAACACACAGAATAAAAGACACAGTACTGAACCGATATTCAAACCGAAGAATTCCAAACGAAGTCTTATTCAAATTCGAATGAATCGACTGATCACATCGAAGAGATGAACAAAACAAAGCAATCGAAACGAGGCGCAATATGGCGTGATGTGCAAAGCACTGATGAAAAGATTAATTTCCGAGCATATTCGCATGTCACTCGTTAAAAATATTATTGCGCAACCAAAACAAATGTTCTCTCATCTCCGTTCTTGGCGACAAAGAGTTGGCGATCCTAAGAGCAACGAAGTAAGTGGGTACCGTAAACTCCACATTAACCTCACCGTGTAGGTGAGCCCAGTGAACGCCAAATCCATCGGGGCCAAATGCCATCCCTATGATATGGTGCATAGATACCTACGTTGGCCCGACTTACAAGAATAGGGTGTAAAGTCAAGAGAGAGGATAATAGAGAGTCTATTGTATTTTCCTTTATATTGTGGGTGTCTGAAGTGAATAGTATTCCTTTAAAAAGGAATAGAAGATTACTTTTATCCTTTTCAAGTCATTGGGGAATTTGTAGTTCTTCTCGACCACCGGTGGTGTTACCTAATCTTGTCTTCCTCCGTTACATAGCCATGTAAGATTACAATGGGGCAGAGTAAAATAATCCACAGGAGTCCATCTGAGGTATTAGTTTCGAGGAGGTGAGCGGGAATTAAATTCTAATGGATTAGTGGTAAGCATGCGCGCCAGCAAAGGGAAAAAATCCCATTGAAAAAAATAAATTAATAAATAATTAAGAAAAAAATTAAAATAGTTAAAAAAAAATAAAATTAGGGACAGCATTTCTATTTCTTGTCAGAAAATTAATGGTTACTTTTAGCAAAACCGTACAGACAAAAGTCAGATGAAGTTTACTATTTATTTTAATAATTTATTGAGGAAAACCTTATTGGGACGACAGGTAGTCAACAACAAGGTAAGGACAAAACTCTTTTTCTTAAGTGATTTATTCTTAGCTAAAATTGAATCCATTGTAAACAAAATCCACGCAAGTATTATGTCAAGGAAAGAAAAACAAGAGACCTAGGTGTCCTTGTCGAATCTCAGTTTCAGGGTTGGAGGGTCAAGACCTGTTTTCGCTACATATCAGCAGTGCATGGAAGCCTGGTGTTAAATCCATAGTGAGCAATCCTATGTAATTCACTTGGAATTTATCGATCATATACTGTTCTCTTAAGGGTCGACTGTAGGAGAAGCGGGGCCCCATCCGAAACATTTTGGGTCAGCCCCGGTTCCCGACTAACTTGCAAAATCTATAGAATTATAAGAATATAAAAAAAAATGCTTTCTTGTAGACTTTTCTTCTTACCTTTCGCTTTCTACTGAGATATGAAGATGATCAAGCTTATACTCCTCCGCCCAGGAACATTAATCTTTAAAAAAAACCCACAAAATTGTAAAGTTTTTTTTTTCACAGTTGAGGTACTTGATTTTGGAGGGGTGGGATTCTTGGTTGATAATCAGCTCCTTTTTCACCTTGTTCGACGGAACTGTGTTTCTCTAAAGCAATACCGATTGTTAATTTATTCGATAGGAGAAAGCTTGCTTCAAAGCCCGGCTGTGCAAAAAAGAGTGTAAACATTACGTTCTCCCACATTTAGTTGCAAACAATGTTTTTTTAGTTTTTAAGATTCTAAGGATTTAGAGTTGTGAAAAACACACACACTCAAACACACACTTGGCTCTCTTAAATTCTTAACCTCAATTTTCAGCCCCTTGGTAATGGCGAGCAGGACACGTGTCCTGCCGGCCCCACACCAGATACGCCACTGAATTAAGCCGAATGAAGATTGCACTCTGGGGCGGGGCCCATTTGGGTTCAGTTTAGTTATATTAGCGTCCCGTTTTGAAGCAACACGAGGGCTATTTTGGGACGGACCTCGTAATTTTGAACCATAGTCAGATGACGGCACCTGAGCTGGCACTCCCTTCCACGCCACACCAACGGGAAGACGTTTGGTCGCTACATATGATTTAGCGTGCAACATGGAGGATCTTTAGTGGAATCGAGTTTGGAGCCTGGAACCCTCTGACCCCAAAGCAGAGACCTTACCACTGGGCCACCGCGGCCCGGGGCCCATTTGGGAGCAATTGGTCCAATCGGCTAAAGGCCAGCCCTGCTTCTCTCAATATAAACCAATTATTTTGGACACATGTCGCTTCTCAGCAGATCAGGAAAGTGCAGAAACGCACCTCCTGCACGCCCCCTCCTTCTGCGGGAAGACAAAGTTTTAAAAGTGCGCGCGTTACGCGGTGAGTGACGGCTCCGAAAATCAGTCCGAGTATCGAGGCTGCCCGGCGTGCGATGCTCCATAATCGGTATTGGGATCCTTGCTTTTGTTTACCCGCTGCCTGAAAAGCGGAGAATAATGACGGAGGTGTCAAGGGCTCAATGGATGTTCCGAAGGCGAGCGGACACACTTTATTTTCTTCCCACTCTCTCCTCACCTATGTTTTTTCATGGGGAATTTCTTGCTGAAACACTGCTTGGTGGGAGTTTTATGCAGAAACTGGTAGGAATCGTTGAGGTTTGATAAGTCTTTTAAACTAAGGGTTTGAATTCATGTACATGTTTTACAATACTACAGAAATAGGGGAGAGTGGGGTAAAACCGGGTACCCTTGATTCTGGCGCTATTATTTTTTCTATCTATCACAGAGATACTGAATTACACTTTACTAGTCATGACAAAGGAACATTCTTAGTGGCGTGTTGTAGCTGTTGAATGCACTGCATCTGTGAAGGTTTATTTGTTTTAAGACGTCAACTCTCTAATGTTCGTTTGATTTTAAACTGTTCTTACTTAAAAATCATTGCAGTTATAAAAACTATATTTATTCCAGCATATTATACGTTTACTAAGGATTTATACCTTAACAAACAATAAGGATTTACTTCAATAATTGCGCGGTTCTATTTCGTTTTTTATAACCTCTGCACTCG
The DNA here is from genome assembly GCA_013235015.1 of Araneus ventricosus. Taxonomy (NCBI): domain Eukaryota; kingdom Metazoa; phylum Arthropoda; class Arachnida; order Araneae; family Araneidae; genus Araneus; species Araneus ventricosus. The sequence goes on from BGPR01001706.1 coordinate 129,956, forward strand.
GGGTAAAACCGGGTACTCCAAGTGGCGTAAGACCGGGAAAGTCAGTATTGATGATTCCTCAGATTAAGACGATAAAAATACATCACATGTTGATTGTTTTTATTTTAAGGATGTATTTTCTAATTTAAATAAAGAAGAAGGGTTAATCCAATGTAAAAACTGTCTTAGATAATCCATATGTGAGAGCTTTTTTATGGTTAACTTCCTTAGCTGAATCCGGCCCGCCTTTCATATACAGTGAAACAACATGATTGTGTAAACATTATTATTCAAATAAACATTTTGTAAAATATTTTTTCGGACACATGATTAAACGTTGATAAATGAAGTGTTATAGTATCATAATGCTGCCATCTGTCGACTGCAAGAATAACTTCACCTTAAAATACTGATAAACGTCGATAATTATAGAAAATAAAATATTGTATGCATTGCATTACATTGTTTAGTATGATATAGTGGAGTTTTTAGAAATAAAACCTCCAATAGAGTGATATCCTGAGTTAAAATGAAGATTTTTATAGAAAACATTGTTTTTATATTATTTGTGAGAATTTAGTATCTTGGAAATATTGATACATACAATACTTTGTTACGGTATTCGGTGTTCATAATATTGCATAACATTGTGCAAATATTATATAATATTTCTGTGCTACTGGGGTAGCTGTGCCCATGAAAGCTGCAGAGGCGCGGAGCAAGAAGACAACTGTTGTACATGTGAATTTTGTAACTAATATTCTTAAATTGTCATATAAAATAAAAATGATTGCAACTTTTTAGCTGAAAATCGAGTTGTCCTAATTTTCCCATAACGTTAACATGTGTATCCCGGTTTTACCCCACTAGTGGGGTAAAACCGGGTAGTTTGACATTTTTTATAAAGAAACCATTGATAAAAATTCAATGAAACTGTGACTTTTCTGGAAAGATGCATTGTACTCCGATAAACAATTAATATTTTAATAAAATTTGACAAGCTCTATGTCGAATATTTTAGCTCCAACAGGCCTTAGAACCTTAGCTACCCGGTTATACCCGACTTTCCTCTACAGGACAGAATTAACTTTGCTTGCTGCAGTTTTTCTTTCCTAACTCGTTCCTTACGGAGAAATTCTTGGTGAAACATTACTTCATGTTAGTTCGTGTATAATATGGTAGTACTCACTGGGTCTATTAATAAGTCTATTAAACAAATAGCTGTAATTCATGCACACGTTATGCAATACTAACAGAAATGGATGATATCTGTACAATTTAACAGTGTTCAACAGTTATTAGTTGAAAAAGATGAACTTCTTATTTATCTGTATGCTATGCAAGATTAATATGTAGTCTTGAAACTACATGAGTTCTATTGGATATTTATTCCTTCACTTTGGATTGTCTGATTTTGAAGTATAAAAAGAATTCTGAACGCTCCAAAATTTTTGATCGAAAATCAAATATACATATTTTCCGTACCCCACAGATCTCCTAATATTATGGGGTGTAAATGTATCCTCCCCTCAAAAAAATACTGTGGTAGCAATTTCTCTTTATATATGGAGCAGATAGATTGGATAAAACCACTCCCTTTAATTGCAAAATAGTTAGTCTAATAAATGATATAGGAACTTTTTTAATAGTAATTTTCAAATGTAGCATGGTGAAATCTATGAAAGTCACAGCTGTATAATGCATTTCTAAACAATGTAATTCCGGGTAAATTAAATGAAAATATAACGATATTAATTATCCTGAATTTTCCTTTAAAAACCAACTCGAAGTGCATTTATACAAGAAATATAAAATGCCATTTCGGCAGAATACTAATATTCTTATTTTTCCCAATGAAACTGTACACTAAAAAATTTGACATTTAGCACATAATGCCAAAAAATTAAATTTACGCAGCATTTATTATTATAGTTTTTTTTCTCTTTTTTTTTGGGGGGGGGGGAAAGGGAGACTATATAATAAGTTTTCTTCCCATTTCAGGCTTTTCTTGAATTCCATAAATTTTCAGTTTAGCTACTTATCCGTGAACGTAGTCAGTTGCGTTTTCATTTTAATTCCATTTTAAAGGGACACATTCCCTTCTCAACCTTTTTCTTTATTTAAAGTATCATTTAAAAAGTTTTGATAGTATTGAGACTTAGCATTCACATAAAGTCATCTTGAGGAGAAAGAATAATTTTGATCTGCTTGTTTAGTTGAAATTTAAATTTTTTAAAGAAAAATTAAATTTAAAAAAAATCCCTACTACTTTTTCAAATATGAATATTTTAGCTCCAAATTTTAATTGTAGATTCACTGAAATATATTACACAAAACTGCGTATGGATTTTAAGGTGTATCTAATATTTGTTTAAATACAGATATTTTACTGAATTATATGGTGAAAAATGAGGAAATTAGCAGTACCTCATTTTATATCTTGCATATAAAAAAAACTAAGCAACTGAATGCTTATTGCATGCACAGATTTATTATATACATAATGATAAACGTGTTCAAAAAATTTGAAAGCTCTATCTTGAAAAGGAAAAAAGCCTTGGCATTTTGAAAACATGAAAGTGCAGAAAAGTCATTTAAAGTTGTCATTTGAGCATGTTTTTCGTTAGTCATCGTAAATAAAAGTCTAAATAACTTCTGAAATATTCAAGGAACAAATTTGAAATCTTGATACAATAAGTAGAATGTTAAGAGCAACGAAATAAACTAAAAAAATGAAAATTGTTATTTTGTCCATTTTTTGGGTAATGTGTCCCCTTAAAAATAATAACAGATAAGAAGGCAAAATTGAATAGAAATATTTTATTCAAATTAAAATATTTCTTTATAATTTTCAATTTGATTCAACTTCAAAGTATTCACATTGGCTAGCCCATGCTCGCTTTTGCTCATAAGATCTTAACAGGAACATGATCTTTACGTAATTTGACTTATTATCGTTTCGCACTTAAAAATAGAAATTGCGTATGGTTAACAGATATATCGTAAATATATCTGTAAAATAGTAATTTAACAAATTACCAGTCAATCTTTTTATTATCCCTCAAATAAGGAAAATAGTTGATGCAATTAATATCCAGTTATTATATGCCAACAAGAATTTTGGTGTTTGTTCATGAAATCATTTTCCATATTGTATGCATTCTTTAAAAAACTGTAATTATAATGTCGATCTCTGATTGAATACTAAGCATCTCTAAACCATTTCCCACATTGCGTATACCCGTATGAAAATGTAACCATAATCTCAATCACTGTTCGAATTTTAGTTATCTAAGCCATTGAATTGAATCTAATTTCTAAATATCGTCGATCCATCGACAAAAAGGTGTACACAAATGAAGTGACACATTTCAAAAATTAATAATAAAAAAACTGTAAATGTTGGAATTACGGTTTTTTTAAAAATAAGGGCGCATCTCGAAAAGTTTCTTTTAGATAGGTAACATGCCATTTCTGTGGTCGTAAATTACTGGAAATCAAAAATTGGTTTAAAGCCATTATCTGAGAAAATATTAAAACTGGAAGAAAAATAAAAGTATGCATTTGTAGGGAATTTTACACTCTTAAATTTGCTAATTCACATGTAGTATGAAAACTGAAGAGTTTTCGAGATATTCAAGAAAAATTAAAAAAAGAAACCAGAAAACACGCATTGGCTTCTGGTGATCGGTAGCGGACGGAATTTTCTCGCTGTAACAAATTTTGAGCGGCGTAACGCCGCGTTACCTCTCTGAAGAAAAACTTTTTGAGATGAGCTCTTATTAAAAAAAAAACTTAGTTCCAACATTTTTAATTTTTTTAAATGTGTCACTTCATTTGTATACACCCTGCATAAGAACATATTCACGAACCCTCTTTCGGTCATATTCTTCTGTTTTTCGGTTTGAAAACTGTATTTTGAACGTAACTGAGCGCATCTAAGGAAGCTGATTTCCGAATGAATCTGAGATCATTTTATGATGGATAACTTGGTAAATATATCTCCAATGTGAGGCACTTTTTACAAAGTTTTGATGAAATGTTTCCAGAAAAGTGTCATTGCATGTGGCATTTGCATCACATTTTGCGCATTTCTGCATTCTTGGATATTTACACGAATATCAGCAACATTCACTTCCAAAACCAAAGTAATATTTACCCACCCAAAAGGAAGCACCCACTCCAAGTAAGTACTCAGGATACTTTTAAT
>BGPR01001706.1:134154-151591 GCA_013235015.1 Araneus ventricosus
CAGGATACTTTTAATGCAAAATTTACAGAGAGGACGTTGGAAATCATTTTGATTTACTCCAAACTGTATAAGACTGTTTACTGTATCCAATTCCACTCTATGGGAGCATCCATGCAACAATAATAATAATACTTCTATGGCATGACTCAAAAGACCTTTGGATAAATACCGCACACTGCAAGTACCTGCGTATGATTCCAAGCTTAACAAAGGCCGGATACAATAAGTTTACGCAAACATACATATATACCAAGGGGGGGATCAAATCCTCTCAATCCGGAGTAACCCTCCAACACTATTTTCTTTCCGGGCAAAAATCAAAATTGCTTATGGTGTTTTGGCGTTACTTTCTGCTGCATTATTGTTCCAAACCTTGGCCTCGCGGGACCTAGGGAAGGCAGCGGCAGAAAGGCATGGATATGGATATATGTGAAAGGGGAAGGGGAGAGACTATGGCTAAAGTATAATATTATCAAATCTTTACGGATCATAGCTCCGATTGCTACATTACCTTTCTTTTTTGATATCGGTGAAATACAGCCAAAGCACACATTTTTGGCCTATTATTCATACAACAGGGTGCCCTCTCCTCCCCTCTTTAGGGGTGGTTCGAAGCCCCTCAAAAGTAGATCAATAATAAGGGCACAAAGAAGGTTGGGGTTTATAACCGAGGGGTAAAAGAGGGTTTAGGTAGATGCGGACCAGAGAATGGATGAATAGAGTTTGGGAAGCCCCAACATAGGGGGTTCGAAATCCACCCTCCCCCTTTTCGGGATTTACTCGACCCCAAAGTGTAATTGGAAGCAGTTATTCCAAAAAGATCTAACCTCTGCAGTAAGAAGGAAAACAGCATTTATGTATATGATGTATAAAACAACGTTCGATGAATATGCTTTATGTATCAGATTAGCATTCTTGATTATGAACAGTTAGAGTTAGGAAATTGCTATTACAAAAGAATCTAGCCTCTGCATTCACAAGTAAACAGCATCTATGTATATGCCATATAAAAACAGTATCAAGGAATATGCTTTATATATCAGATTAGCATTCATCATTATGAACAGTTAGCATTAGGAAATTGTTATTTCCTAAAGAATCTCTCTGCAGTCACAAGAAAAACAGCATCTATGTATATGGCATATGAAAACAGTATCAAGGAATATGCTTTATGTATCTGATTAGCATTCATCATTAGGAATAGTTAACATTAGGATGAAGTCATTCCAAAAATTTCTAACCTCCACAGTCAGGGGAAAATAATGCATCTAAGTATATGATATATAAAAAAGTCAATGAATGTTTTATGCATCATGTTAGCATTCATCCTTTTGAACATGTTACGTTTTCTCTTTTTCTTTACGCTTAAGTCTATATTCCTAGTAATATTCTTTTCTGCGAAACATGATTAATATTACCAAATTATTCATTAAAAATACTTAAAAAATATCTTTTTAATGTTACATTATCAGCAAAAGGGGAAAAAAATGAATTTATGCTCATATAACATACATCAAATGTGCCGCTCCAATTTTGTTTTGCGCCACCTAACGAAGGAAATTGAACGTGTCATCTCAGGACAACATGCAGTTAGGTGTTAGGCGATCTGTCCAGTTTATCATACGATTACGAAATCAAGTGAATTGACTCCATTCAGAAGAAAAATTATCATAACTATCATCAGGATAAATTTCCCGATTAAATTATTAAGCCAACCTTTTATGCATTCCTTTGTTTTTAGCATTGCAATCATTTTTGGAATCTCGATTCCAATGTCATGGCAAGGAGAGTAACTGCATCACACATTTAGCGACACGTTTTGAATGAGTTGCTAATGTCCCATCTGTAAAATTCAATACGTAAGGAATTATAAAATAATTATAAAAAATTTAATTTTGTAACGAGTTTAATAAGAGTAAATTTAAAGAGAGAAAAGAGAGATAGCTTTATTGTTCTACTTTGAAAATGGCTTTATTTTTCCACACTGGTGAAGAAAGCCTTAGAACGCTGAATAAACAAACGAACTGAAGAAATATTATTAAAATTATGTTATTAATTATTAATTATGTTAAATTAAACCCCTTTATATTAGTGATTTTTTCTCGTAATTATCGAAAACTTGTTTAGTTTCACATATCAGTACTTTAATCCAAGATATTCTTTGAAAGGTTAGGAAAAATAAATAAATTAAATTAAATTAAAATTAAAAACGAAAGGAAGGCTTACTCATTTTTATCCGAAAAGATGTTTACATTGCACAGAAAAAGAGTTAACCCTCTGACTGCGTATTCCGCGATTTCCGGGGGTTGCAAGCAAGTCTATTTTCTGCTGCATCCTGAAATTTTCACAGGATAATGTGTTTATTTAGTCCTTTTATAGATCATTTTGGATCATATTATACTAATGACGCTTTTCATATAAATAACAACTCGTTTGGTTTAACGGTATTTGAACACGTTGCATCCAAATAGTGATTTAAAAGAATTACACAGTCGGAGGGTTAATATTTGTCTATATCGGTAAATTGTGCGATTATATATTATGTTGTGGATTGCATATTGCTACAAAAGTCTATCTGTGGGTGTATGGTGTAAACAGTCCAACAGGCAGGATAATGGAGAATGAAGGTTTATTCACAAATATGCAGGAAAACACGTAGCACAGGTAAAGGAAACAATAGTTCTTGCATAGGGTTGCATTTTCTGGAATCATCTATTTGTTGCCAAGGTCAGGGATCCCGGAACAGCCGCTGCCAGTCACTCCATGCTTAACCTTGTAAAACTCTCTTCCCAACCATAAGACTGACATTGCTGGGAAGAGACTTTCCATGTTCGTAACAATATCCATGGTGGATACGTAAACAATAATACGAACAATATTATCTAACATTTTTTCACGGATACTTCTCTTCTAAGCAGGCAATTCCCGTCTCCTATTATCTGTCGCATGTTTCATTCAGAATCTTGTCCTGAAAGGGACACTTTATTGTCTTGAGATCAACAGCTTCTGCTCGACTTTGTTTTAACATGCGTCTTCAGAGAGAAATATCAAGAATTAAAGACGTCTTGAGGTCAAACACACTGCATGGTGATCTGACAAGAAAAATAGAGCAATGAAAATTATTGTCATCAAAGGAATAAGAAAGAGAATAACAATAAATTGAAAACTCTGCTACTAATGTATGAGTTCCCTATATTCATATTGGTATTAGTATAACTTCTGAAATTAAGAAGCCATCCAAGTGATAAACTGAAATGTATGATTCTAAGTATGTCGCTCACATTAGTACGTTGTTTCGCTTTGGCCCCAATTCTTTCTTATTCTCATTGCAGTTAGTTTGTTTAATTATCTTATCGTTCCGTTTTGAAGGCGTTTCAGGTGGCGTAGACGACACCTGATCTCGCAGTGATAAATATCAGCTTGATGTTTTTCACAGTCACCTTTATAACAGAGATTTCATATTATGTCGGGTTTGTAAAAAGATCAAACACGTATGAACAATATGGTAACTAACTTCATAACTAATGTATGGGTTCTCTATATTCATATTGGTATAACTTCTGAAACTAAGATGTCACCCACGTGATAAACTGAAATTTGTGAGTTAGATTTCAATCACCATTAACTTTTTTATTGTTGAATGTGTTTCATTATTTTTGAATGTGTTAGATTACTGTTGTTTTTATTGCTGAATGTGATTCTCTAATGCTCTTGTTATTGTTGAATGTGTTACTTTATTGCTGAATATGTTATTTTATTGCTTCAATAAACTACCAAAGATGATCTAAATATGAAAAAAAGGCAAAAAGGGAACAAGATCGAAAAATATGAAAAGAAAAAGAATCCGGCAGTTGGACTTTTTCAAGTTGTCACCCACCTGCAGGGATTCTTACATAATACCACAGGACTTCTTTTTTTTGTAAGGGATCTGACGAAAGTTAAAAAATTTTAAGGGTCCTTTGTGACCCCGAAGTATTCTAGATTGAAAGAGAGGAAAAAGAAAAAAATCTCTAAATACTCAAATAATTTGTCTTTATTGCCCAAAAGCAGAAGGGAGAAAAAGTTTCACATCTTTGGAGGCAGATATTAAGTTTTTGTCTTTTCCTTCCTTTGCTTTTTGGCAGTAAAGACAAATTATTTGAGTATTTGGAGATTTTTTCTTCTCCTTCAGTCTGAAATTTTTCGGGGTCACAAGGAATCCTTAAATTTTTTAAAATTTCGTCAGATCCCTTACAAAAAAGAATTCCTGTGATATTATGTTAAAATTCCTGCAGGTGGGTGGCACCTTGAAAAAAGTCCAACTGCCGGATTCTTTTTCTTTTCATACTTTTCGATCTTGTTCCCTTTTTGCCTTTTTTTTCATATTTAGATCGTGTTTGGTAGTTTATTTAAGCAATAAAATAACATATTCAGCAATAAAGTAACACATTCAACAATAACAAGAGCATTACAGAATCACATTCAGCAATAATAACAACAGTAATCTAACACATTCAAAAGTAATGAAACACATTCAACAATAAAAAAGGTAATGGTGATTGAAATCTAACTCACAAATTTCAGCTTATCACGTTATCATTATTTTTTCATATTTACGTTATGTTTGGTAGTTTATTGAATTATTTCATATTGTCTTGGTAGTTTGCTGCTTTTTGCGCACACCAGTCACTTCGTATGAATTTTATTAATTTTTTCATTAAATGTTTTCTACTTTTAATAGTATCAATTAGTTTATTACTTTATTGATGTAGAATGTTTTACGTAATTGCTATTGTTAGTGATAAATGAGTTGCATTGAATATTCCAAGTTCCTACCACTTACATTTTCTTACATCTCATACTGAAGTTGTGCTGATTGGTCCTTTTCTGCATATCCGACCCCGTGAAGGGTTTTCCTTCCTTTCGGAAGTCTGGCCAAGCCCTATAGAACGTGGGGTATGTTTGGGTGTACCGAACGTCCCCAGGGTGGCTTACCCAAGGGAAGCGGTGCACCATGCACTATCCATCTAGATACTAACCGACGATTCCACTACCCCCCCCCCCCTCCAGATGTGTTCATATCGTTTTTCCCCACCCTTGTGACCCTCCCCTCCAGCTTATCATTGTTCGCTGGCTAGTCATTCATGCAGTCCTCAATCCGATTTTCGTCGAGGATACGTGAAAAATTCAGAACACGGCTCCCTATCCAAATCGCACGCCAAGGAATCTGCTGAGGGGGTCATTCCAGGGGCTTACTGCAGAATCTGTTTGCATCTATCTGAAGAGAGTATGTTGAGTTGAGATACTTAAAAGTTCCGGAGTTAGTTGCAAAAAGAGCAAAAGCACGTTTAACTAGTTAACCCCTTGCCATACGATTTTATTTAACCTCTTAATTAGATGTCACGACCCCTTTTATGGTTTTAATCTATTTAAGAAGGTAAAGGATATTTGAGACTTTTAAGCGTGTGCAGGGGATTTTTGTATTTAAAATTAATTGTTACGTTGACTTAAATACGGATTTCAATAGCAAATCTTCTGTAATTCGATGCACGTGTCGGAGACGCCATTGTATGTTAAGAGGTGTCCATGTGTAGTAAGGCCGGGACAGTGAGTATTGATGATTCCTCCAATTAAGACGTTAGAAACACATCAGACGTTGATTATTTAAATTTTAATGATGTATTTTCTAATTCAAATAAAGAAGAAGATTTAATCCAATGTAAAAACTGTCTTAGATATGCTCACGAAAGTTGCAGTGGCTCGGAGGAAGAAGAAAACTGCTTTAAATGTGAATTTTTTAACTAATATTCTTAAATTGTCATATAAAATAAAAATAATTGCAACTTTACCACTGAAAATCGAGTTTTCCCTAATTTCCCATAAAAGTTAACGTGTGTACCCGGTTTTACCCCACTAATGGGTTATTGCATTTTTTTATAAAAAATAATCATTGATTAAAAAGTAATGAAACTTTGAATTTTCTGGAAAGATATATTGCACTCCAATAAACAATAAATATTTTAATGAAATTTGACGAGCTCTCTTGTCGAATATTTTAGCTCCAACAGACCTTCGAACCTTAGCTACCCGGTTTTACCCCGCTTTCCCCTAACTTCTTGATTACGGGATTACCTCGCCCCTGGTCCCGGAGACGAGTCCATTGTCAGGATAACGCTTTCCCCTAACTGAATTTTGTTTCACTTTTCATTAAGATGGATACTTCATCTTATTATCTTAATTAAGAACTTACAACCCCTTGCGGAAGCGGTGGCTATTGGTAAAGTCTCGGCTTCGGGACGAAAGTGTTCCAGAACAAAAAACCTGCAGTGTATAGCGACCTAATGTTGATTAACGGGTCTATTCTGGTACCCCCGGTTGGGTTGGGAGACGTCACTTTTCCCGAATTCATCCTCAGCCGAGATAGATGCAAGAATAGGACGCCGACTAAAACGAGAAACAAAGGTTTAAAAATATTAGAAGCTAGCTAAATGTTAGAGGATTTCATGCACTGCAAATAATAACGCAATTTTCTCCATAAAAGCATCGAATCCTCAAACTTTATCTCAATCAGTATCCTTGACGTCTCACAAGTTCTACGAGATTAAAAATGGCTTTGTCCTCCGTGCTAATAGAATTCGATCTCATGGATCAAAAATAGCTATCTTTCATGACAAATTTTCCCTACTACTCTTGCAGTCGGACCTGTACTACAAACTATCTCCTGCCACACTTAGGACACGACCCCCCTCAAAGCACTGCAAGACTACGGCCGAACGATTTTCCTGAGCGGTTTAGTATCCCATTTCTCCGCATGCTGACTCATGAACTCATGTCTCCACACACACACGTGTGCATACGCACGTGCTCGTCCCCCCCCCCCCCGCCCCCCCGGCCCATTACCCAAACAAGAAAAAATAATGACCCGCACATCCATTGCCCCCCCTCTGAACCACCCCAGGGGGGGGGGGGAGGAATCGTTCCCATCCTTACATGAAAGTTGTCATTATTGCGTTCTATCATATCTCTCTCCTTCAATAATATTTAAATTAGATTTAGAGAAAAAGTGCTTTCATTTTTTGTAGAATTATTGCGCTTTCCTTTCTCTTCTTTTTCCTTCATTCTAGTAAATGTAATTCGATTCTTCCTTCTGCATCTTGGCCTGTGCTTATTTGGTTCTTTTTTGTCCTCGGAGAATATGGAAGGTGGACCTTGCCGGTTTTATAGTGCCCAGTGATGTTATTGGTTCAGATTCGAGCAGGCGAAATTGGTTGCCGAAATGATGATCTTCGCAAAAGCGCAAAAAGTGTAATAAGATTATATCGTAATATTGCATTCGGATTCGGAAAATTGCTTGTTGAAATATTTTAGGGAAAGCGCAACTGAAGGAGAAGGATGCGGTAATATCGCGCTGCATCGTGAAGTAATTTTCTCCTTCGGTTTCGATGTGTGTTTTTAATATGATATTTTTTCGCTTTGCGTGTGCGTTGATCAGAGGTTTATCTTACAGTGATGAAACATTTTGAAATGTAATATGTTTATGCAGCTGGAATTGAGGGCAAAATATGGGTATGTGGGAATTATTTCAAACGAATAATAAGAAAGAGATATCGCGTCATGCAATAAGAATAACCGTCGAAGAAAATCACGGCTGTTGTTTTGTGCATTCGCTATCTTATTGGCTTTTTCATTCGTACGAATATTTATTACACAGGATCTTTACTAATGGGTGAAAATAACCTGTGGGAGTGTTCTCTGTTCGTCTTTCTTATAAACTTACACATTGCGTTTTGAGTTTAGCTTCGTAGAGACTTGAGTTTAAATTTTAGATTTCTTCTCTTGACCGATTGGGTACAAAATCTGATGTAGATTCATCGTTTTGGTTCCAAGAGCACAGATCAAATTTAATTTATCTTCGATTTTGAGTTGCTGTGCTCATGTGCACACAGACCAAAGACAAACCGAATTCCTGTGAACAGATTTCGTCCAAAATTTGGGAGAAAATTAAAATTTTCATGCAAAGATCGGATACCAAATTTCTTCTGTCTAGATAGTTGTGTCTTTTGGCTTATTCAGTTCACAGATCTAGAAATTACATCCATCTAGCTTGTTTCAGTGTTCACAGATAGACAGAACGCTCAGAGAGAGACAGGCAACGGGTTTTTCGTCCTTACAGAAGCCTTAACCGTAGAAATCATCAAAATTTCGACGTCTTATCGTTTGACGATTACATTGCTTTGTTTTTGCAAACTTCGTATTCGAGAAAGTAAAAAATCTTTCATTAATGTGTACGAATGTCGTAATACAGATAAACAAATGCAATAGCTTATATGAAACGAACTACTCATGATCAGTTACAAATGTCCATATATATATATGAGGATATCTTGTCCACAGTTGTTATTTTCAAAACTGATCCAAAGTGAATGCCACTAATTTTGGATCTTATAGAAGATTAATTCCCTTTCAAAAGTAAAAATAATTGCTCGCATCAATCACTACTCTCAAACTTGGAAATAATTTCATATGCCGATTTAAGAATATTTTCAAACCTGGCTGGCAAATATTGGTAAAATTCAGGCTTCTCAAATTCACTGAATTTTGCCTTGAAATCTGAACACCAGTTGTCTCTTTCATATGGTTAGATAATGATTCTATACCTGCTACAAAGTCCAAGAAAACAAAGAATCGTTATTGATAATATTGCATATTGTTTTAAAAATTAAGCTATGAAATCTTTATTAAAAATTTTGATACATATTGTTATGTTTTCTGGGCCGCAATAATATTCATTGTGAACCGCGAGTTTGGCACCTCTACGAATTGTTAATATAATAATACCTCATATGCCACTAAGCGGGAATAAATCGATTACCGTTTGGACAGCTACAGAGCCACCAGTTGCGCTCACATTAAACTTAAATTGCCTGTAAAAAAATGAGAATTTGTCTTATTTAATGAGATGGAAATTTGTAACCGATCATGTGTGGTTAATCACGTCTAATTTAGTCTGTTACATTTGGTTACCTTTAGGTTGGTCAGTCAGTATAGTCGAATCTCGGTTCGTCAACCTAATTCATTTCGAATGGCGTCTCTTTCATTACGGTTGCAGAGCTGTAGCACCCCCTGAAATTATTTTTAAAGTTTGTTTTCTCGTATTTATTTCCCACACTAAGCCTACGATGAAACATGGAAAATAGAAAAAAATTATCAAAAACGAAGAAAGAGGATAGAAAATGGATCATTAAGTAGGAGATACAGAAGTTGGGGCTGCACATCGAATAGCCCTCGAAAGCATCAAAATTCTCTCACTGCGCATTAACTGAGGAACGCATTAGAAAAGAAAACCCCAGTTTTCTCCAACTGCATTTGGCAGTGACTCTGCTACTCAAGCCGCAACCCAGATTTGGCACGCGGCCAACTATGTGATACTTCTTTTTCCCACTCCTACCTCTTACCCAAGGCTTGCCTCCTCTCTCTCTTTTTTTATATATATCTTTTTCTCTTTCGCTATTATTTTTTGCTATGGTTTCGTTTTCACATAAACTCGTCTGCTTTCATAAACATTCGTTTTCTTTTATTAGAAGTCACTCATCGAAAAAAAATACGTCGATAATTTTCTAAAATACAATTCAGATAATTAAATTAAAAATTTTGGACTATTTATTTGTATTCTCTTGAGAAATATTTTCTTCATCACACTCGTTTCTAAGTTCGCCATTGTTTGTTCCTGAAGGTGATCATAAACAAATACTATTTCACCCATAAAAGTTCATGCATATTAACGTCCCGCTTAGAATGGACCTTTAATAAAGAACCATGGTCAGATGACGATAGCTATACCTGAACCGCCTCCTCCTCCCCAAACTTACGCCCTACACTACAAGAAGGACGTTTAACCCTGGACGGATTTAATACACACCAGGCACTTATATATGTCAAATCTTCAAATCTGGAACCCTCCACACCTATCGCAATAAGCATAAAATGGATTAATTCGTCAACACTTACCCCAGACTAATATACAGTGCAGATGGCTACTAATTTAAACTTTTTCTGCCTACTAAACTGTCTTTACTAGCCCCATGGTGCCTGGTGCTGCTTTGCCATTGAATCATATGTTTCTCTGTGCTATTTAGATGTACAAATGTATCATGATATATTAGATTCATAAATACAGTAGAATCTCCCTACAACGGAGTCTCCCTACAGCGGGGTCTCCCTACAGCGGGGTCTCCCTACAGCGGATTTCTCCCTATAACGAAATTTTTAATCGGAATGTTAAATAACATTCAAAATATTCTCCATATAACGAAGTGGTTGTCTCCCTATACCGAATTTTTTCAGACCTTTATCTTTTCGATTTTTGTCATTTTTGAAGAAACTTGCTAATTTCTGTGCAAACAAATCGCTCACACTTGCCTGTTTCTGGAACCACTCGCATTGTTCATTCCAGCGGTAACACATAACAATTGAACGCTATGTGAAGGGTAATGCAGTTGTGGGGATTCCAAGAATCGGGGTGGAGCGGGGGTGGAAACAGCAAATGGATGTGATAATACGCATTTTATGTTTATCCGTACTAGTACATATTATTCTCTAAATTGGTGAATTGTCTTCACTTTTGAGCATTTTATTTATACAATAAAAATTAGTATAACTCTAACAAATTTATAATAAATATTACTTCACTTTTAATTGAAAGTCATAATTAAATATTTTTGAACTTATCGCACATACTAAAAGGTTTGTAACATTTACTTAAATAACTGCGAAAATCTCTAATCTCCGTTTAACGAAATTTTCTCTATAGCGAATTTTTCAACTGGAACCAAGCGATTTCGTTATAGGGAGATTCCACTGTAATCTCATGCAATAACCTCTTGCAAAAACTCCATTCTGCATCTCGGAATGCTTTGTTTGTTAAGTGCAATAAAAATCCCTTCTGACAAATTTCGGCCTTGTCACTCAAGCCTTAATACGTCCGATGTCTCCCACTTCTGCCCTTACAATAAAAGCCCACTTCAAAATCAAAGAGAAATAACTAAATAAAGGGACCGGAAAAGCACTCCATACACTCCCCGACGGTGACACCACCCCAAACGACAGTACTCCTCCAATTTTTGTGCCGTGGCAACACCACCCCGGAATCCTGAGAGTACAGACAATCCATCCCGAAGGTTGGAGGAAGCATCCCTTCCCTGGAACATCCCCCATCCCTTAATCAAATTCCCCGAGACCATCCGTTAATGCAAGACTCAGGACTTCGGCATCCAGAGATGGTGGGGAGGACCCCCCAAGGTGTGCATTTCGGGCTGAAGAACACTCCTCGAGATGTCGAGGGATTGCAAAATATTATACATCAGTTCTCCCTCTTCCACCAGGGTGGGTGGTTGACGTGCCGACACCCCTTAAGAGTTGCGGTATATCAAACGATGCGTTGCTATGACAACAGCCCCCTAAAGACCCCTTTTCTGATGATGCAGCAGCACCAGGAATGGCCTTCGGATCGAGTCATGGGTGAAATTGTGAGTTATTGCAGCACGCGCCCCGGTGCTGACTGGGGCACCCGACACGTGACGGGGCTTAGGGCGCTCTATTGTCCAGAAATAACTGAAGTCCGACCCATTAATGGTAGGGTTTTAAGTAATCATTCACTTGCTAACTTGACAAGGATGTAATTCGGTTTAAAACGGCCATCATGCTTTTCTTCAATGCAACATCGCTTGCTTGTTTACAGGAAATTTAATTTTATGTACTTTTCCCGTGCACCTATTCGCTTTACTGTTTAAATCATTAGCATAGGAAAAGAACGATTTAGTTTTTTAAGAATTTTTTTCAGTTCTCGATTGATTGATTTGTTCGATTGACGTTTTCAGATGTGCACTGATGACCTAATGGTTTAAGGCATGACAGGCCTGAAGAATACTGTTACAAACATGGAAGTCGCTTCCCAGCAATGTGAGTCTTATGGTTGGGAAGAGAGTTTTACAGGGATAAGTATGGGATGACTAGCGCAGCCACGTCTGGTTCCCTGACCTTGGCGACAAACTTGGCGACCATCTTGGCGACAAATTTGGTGACTGATGATATATGACGAAATATGGGATCTCAAAGGTGCTGGAATCTTCTCGATATCTCTATTAGGAGGGAAGATACGCCATGAATGTGCTAGATCATTCCATGTGACGTCACGGCCTGACGGGGGAGACTATATAAGGAGAGCTCTTGGACGACGGAGGGTGTGTTGATCGACTGGGATCGCTTTGGAGCGCGAACGCCTTTGGAGTTCTACCCGCAGTGCGAGCTAGAAAGCTAGTGAGCTGAGCGCTATTGAAAGTGCAGTTATTGTCTACTAGTTATTAGTTATTTGCTGACTGTTTCTGTTGTTAGATAACAAAGTGCTGAACTGTTATTACCTGTGAATTGTTGTCTGTTTACATTGATAAACTGTGCAAGAACTATTGTTTCCTGTACCTGTGCTAAGTGTTCTCCTACATATTTGTAAATAAACCTTCATTCTGCATTATCCTATGTGTTGGACTGTTCACACCTTACACCCATTGGAAGATTTTGTAACAACACGAATAAAAGGTAGAAAGTCTCTGGGTTTTGTCCTCTAGCTGTGATGAACCAGCAGTATTCAAAAACCTGTAGAATGGCGTGTGCTCCTTCTTTAACAAGGAAGTGGCCGCGGTGGCCTAGTGGTATGGTCTCGGCTTTGGAGCCAGACGATTCCAGGTTCGAGACCCGATTCCACTGAAAATCCGCCGTGTATGGGGCCTGTTGCACGCTAAATCATACGTAGTGGCCAAACATACTCCCGTTGGTGTGGCGTGGAAGTTTGGAGAGGGGGTGCCAGCTCAGGCGTCGTCCTCGTCATCTGACCGTGGTTCAAAATTACGAGGTCCGTACCAAAATAGCCCTCGTGTTGCTTCAAAACGGGACGTTAATATAACTAAACTAAACTAAACTTTAATAAGGAATTGCTCTTTGTACTTGGCTGTCGGCTGGCTGCCAAAGGCTTATCTTGTTCTCCTCCGAACGAAAGAATTCAACCTACCATATACAGGGTTAGCCTAAATGATTCATCGGGTTTCAAAACACTGTGCATTGAGAGGTATACGACTTACAAAGACGGTTGGTACATGACAAGATACATGCACTCCTCAAGTTTAAAAGCCCGCCTCATGACTAGCTTGCTCGCTAGATGGCAGGCGATTTTCTTAACTTAGAACTGCCACATCGCTGGTTAGGGCGCGCTAGTCTGGATGATGTTCCTCTGTCGCCATGGCCCCCCAGGTTACCAGATCTCACTCCATGTGATTTCTTCCTGTGGGGTTATGTGAAGGGCAAAGTTTATGTACCCCCAATGGCATCAACGTTGCAAGCACTGCAGGAACGCATCACTGCTGCTGTGACGAACATTGATGGAAACATGCTATTGAACGTCTGGACGGAACTGGATTGCCCTTGGGACCAGGTGACCAAAGGCGCACACATTGAACATTTGTAGTACGTACCAGAAACTTAGTGAGTGTATGTATCTTTTCATGTATCACCCGCCTTTGTACGTCGTATACTTGTAAATAAACAGTCCTTTGAAACCCGATGAATCATTTAGGCTAACCCTGTATATTGGGGCTAGCAGACTTCCATCTCAGGTGTTATCTATGTGTTACAAGGTAGTTTTCAACTTCAGAAGATGGTTTCCTCTTTATCATGAGTTCTCGACTCATGGAGTTCACTAGATATTCTGGACCAACTGGGATTAGAATCACAACCAGGATTTAAGCTGCGCTAAAGGCACGATAGGATGGATTTCGTTTTTGTGACTGAGATCACATGATGGAAACAACACTTGTGTTGGTATGAAAGGTGTCAATAAAGCTGATGTGCAACTTAAAATAGTTGTAACTTTGCAAGTATACTTGATAGTAAAATCTTGTAAAGAGAGTTAGAATGATTGATTTATCTATTTTTTTGTTTTTGTTTATAAATTTAACTTTTAAAATAACTTATTTTTTAGAATTACTGTTGATCCATCGCTTCACTAGAAAAGATAGTAAACTGAGTTCTTCGTTTGGCTGTTCTAAAATCTACCACTAATGTCCAAATGAGGCGCAAAAATTGTTTATAATTTTTTATAAAAAAATTATAAACATTATACTAAGCTGTATCTGTATTGCTATAATGTTTAGAAAGAAATTATCAAAATTATTCTTTCTAAACATAATAGTAAAACATACCAGCATAAAACTGAATCATCACACGTGAATTCTGTATACAAAAATTTAACCGTTAATAACCGAATTAATTCGGATAACCGGAGCCGCTTAGGACGAGTTAATTCGGGATAAGTCCTTAATCGGTTAAAGAATTAAAGCAAAGAACCCAATTTTTTTTTCTCCTTAGCGAAACCATGGGTCAAGACTGATTTTAAAAAAATAAGTTAAATTTCTAAAAATAAATTTTTAAGCACAAAAATCAAGATACTTGAAGATTTCTTAATTTTTTACGAATTATTTCTCATATAGCTACAATTACTTAAAACAGTACACCAGATTTATGGACCCAATGTATAGTTCTCCTTCATTACGGCATGATGTGAGTGTTTGAAATATGCTGAAATGTAACGTCTTTTAGATTTACATTTACTAAAATGGTCTAAAAACAAATCTTTTTCATTCTCGATTAGCGCAAGATGTCAGTCTTTAAAGATTTCAGTTATTTTCAAAAGAAACCGACTTCGATAAAGCAGGAACCCATTCTTGAAATTAATATCAAAAGACACATGATAAATGGTATCAAATTTCCACAAAATCATCACAAATTGCCTCATGATTGCTTTAGCTAGAAGTCATTTCATTTATGGGAGAACTTATCTATAGTATAATTGATAGTTGTTGCTTTAACCTTACACTGCATGTTTTTTTAATTTTCTGTTCTATAGTACGAAATTTTAAATAAATGAGCATAATATAAGTAAATAATAAAACTATTTTTAAGAACAGTAACGTGATGTTTGAAAAACAGTACATCATCCATTCATGCAACGGATGATTAAAAAAATATCCTATTCATAAACAGACACAATTTACTTCTATTAACCTTATAAACTAAGGAAAATTTCTAAAATGTTTTTACTGAGACTTTTTAATTATAAAAAGAAAGTAAATGAATAAGGTTTTTAGAAATTTTCTTTTTAAAATAAGAAAAATTATTAAGAATTATTTGTTTACTTTCGATTTATATTTTTCCAACAAATCCAAGCTTTTCTCATTTAGAAGCACAGAGATAGATAGATATGCGAGAAAATACATTGTCCATGGATTTTGCACACTTGCTATCTCAAAAATAAGCTTGATGATGCGAGAACAGCATTCGCTTCTTATTTAAATTATTTATAAATCAGAACCAAATGCTTTTCTTAACTTTGTGAATCTTGAGCTATACGGCAAAATTGAGAGTTGTTTGTATGTTTCACTCGTTGATTTAATTATTCATGAAGAAAGATATTTATTAAATTATGTGTAATCTTTAAATATATTACTGCCTATTCTGTTATTTGTATGTAAATATCATTTATTCTTTTTTAATAGATGCTTGTTTCGTAACGATCAACAGCTGTCATGGTGCATAATTACTTGTTTCCTCGTTATTGTAAAGAGCAACTCTGTAAGAATGCTGAGGCGCAAAATTATCCACGTGTTCTTTTGGCTTTAAAACAGAGTTTCTTAAACTTTTCGCACTTACATCATCTATAAAAATTGTTATAGTCCCATATTTATCACAGAAATTTTACTGCAACCCCATAGTTGGCGTATAAATAATGAAACGATGCATTAATGAATGGGAACTTAAAGAAAAATCCAGTTCAGAAAAGTTATTGAGCAAATTTCACAATGGAACTTTTAAATCTAGATGGTTTTCCCACTTATTTTTGAATATGTTTGGCGCAGCATAGCCAATACTGGCTCTTACACCACAAAACGCAATAATATCCAAGCAATTTGGCGTCGCCTGGTTTACATCTAAAATTTCGGCAGAGAGTGTTAGGTTTAACACACTCTCTAGTCTTTTGATTATTCATTAAGGATTTTGCATTTTGATCTTTCAGAATGTTTCTCATATTGATATTGGACAGGATTCAGGCCACAAAGAGTATACTTTTGATTTATAATCTTACCCTTGACAGAAAATCTTGTCTAATTTAGAATCTTTATGGCGAGTGGTCTTCGATAAAGTTCGCCATTCGATTCCTCATTCATTTCTTCCTTTTTGAACATTTTTTACTTCCTAAATTGATTTTTATATGTTTTAAATATTATCGTTTTAAACTTCTGTTGATGCAATCACTTGGGGCTGTTGCGTTTGTACGCTTAAGGGTGTATTACCATCGTTTATGTTTAAATCTGCTGTTTATTATCTATACTTTAATTTCTTTTCATTCAATTTTAATTTTTGTTTAGTATATCTATTATTCAATAATAACCAACCCACTTATCTTTGCCTAGGAACGTTGAAGAATCTTGAAGAAGAATGTTCAGTGAAAATTTCTATACCTTTCCCGATGACACCTTCAGGGGGTTGGAACCTATTGTTTAAGAAGCCCTACAATAAAAGGTTGAATAATTATAACATTTGAAATTATTTCTTACCAAAACACAGCCGGGAAAGCAAACAAACAAACTCGATCTCTAAACAGCAATTCCAGTTCAGACAAAAGAGATCACCCAACTCCGAAAGTTCCCCTGACGCCCGAACTCCCGGCCCCCGCGACATCCTGCTCGCACCATTCACCGCAGAGACCTCCCGTCTCCAGATACACAAATTAACGGGTGCTCATTCCGTGCCGAATGAAAGAAACGGAAAACTCCGTCACTCAGGCGCGTTCCATTGTTTGCGACGGGCAGAGAGAGCACCACAATCGAAGGCGACGGTGGCGTGCGAAAAGGGGTAAATCTCGTTACCCTGCGGTCGTGATCCGAATTCCCGACGCGTCAATCTCCAGACTTTTATCCATTCACAAAACTCGCGGCGTCCCTATCCGTATCGACTCCTCTGGGTTTTTCCTCTCCTTTAAATAATTCATCGCCCCGTTGTCTTCCATTTACCACGCGCCCGGCTCGCCACTGATCGGAGTTGACACCCCTGAAGAGAGTTATATCCTCTCCTCCGTCTCGATCTTTTAAAACCCGCGCAAGATTCGCTCCTCTAAGTCGTCCGGATGAAGTTTGGGAGCGACAGGGACTCGGGGGGCGGGGAAGGGGTGTGCCTCCTGATGGATGGGGGTGATGTCGTTTATCGTCTGTTATCGGGTTTGTTTTGCCATTAAAAAGCACGTTCGCGAGTGAAGGAAATTAATAGATCGTATCCCGAGTTGCATTGGAAGAAAAAATATCGATGTTTTGTTTATTAATATTAAACTTTTAAACAATGAGAAGAAATTTTGTTATAC